>JANSTX010011289.1:6388-18566 GCA_027564355.1 Penthetria funebris
TTTTTGAAGCTCATGTGTTCACAAAATGAAATATGAGAGTTTCAGCACATTGAAGTCCACTTAATCATGGTCAAACCATTTTTAAAATACTCGATTTGATCGATGTCATTGAATGGAAAATTGATTAATATAATTATTATGCCACATTCACCATATTCATTCATCATATATATTTGTATACATATAGTGTTAGTTGGACTGATTCAGATTATGCATTTGATTTGCACGTCAATCGTCTTTATGGTATGAATAAAAAATGCTGAAATTCTAAATATTTTTTTATTATCATTTTTCTAATGTTAATATATTACCATATAAGAGCGGCGTGCATTTAAAATTGCTAAGTAAAATTGTTTTTCTTTTCCATAAATTATTAACTAATTTAATTATTACTATATTATTATTATAATGTAATATTAGAGATAAATGTGAAGGTTGCAGTCAAAACGCAGGCAGCAAAGAAGATTGCATTACAAAATTTGTTGTATACATTTGAAGTATTAATAACGTTTTAGTATATCATTCGTGGTTTTAGGTGTTTGATATCTAATATTACTTTGCATTATGCCAGTACTTAATAAACAAATATGCATTTTCATGCAAATGTTAGAGATCCTTTAATAACATTTTTTTTTTTTTTTTGTACATATAAATAAAACAAGGTTATTATTAATATTATTTTATTATTTCTGAATTAATGTAACTTTTAATTTAATATAAGGCGATAATATACAATATTCTATGTGCATCTAATATAATCTTAGTTATCAATTGAACCTTGAGGACTGTATATCAGAAAAATGACAAATAGATTTATTCATATTATGCTTTAGATCATATATTGTTATATCACAAATAGGTATCAATAAATTTACAATTTACTATGTAGTCATTGACATATAAATGTTTGATGTCATTTATTAGTCTTTATGATATATTACATCATCGTCATAACTTTAACACTATCTCTGCATAAATACATAAAGCAAACTATGAATAAAGGTCCTGTTTGATAACGATTTCTGACCCAACACCATCAATCCAGATCTAACCACAGGTAATAGTCTTTTTACTGACTGCTCTGTGTTAAATGATTTTTGGTCGCCCATAGCTTCGATTACCCTGAAGATTACTGTCAAGAAATGCAATATCATCAACAATACATCTCAGTGTATAAATGATCCAATTCGATTTCTTTCCAATCTCTACAAAACTTCACCTAATATTGTAATTGACGAAAAATTTCTTGAATCTTATACACTAATTAAATAAAATAAGAACTTGTGGCATGTTGATACTCATGACTATCAATGCAGCTATAAAACATACTACTTTTTTTTTAAAATTCGCAATGCCAAATAATTTTCCACATTCTGAAAGTTCTGTATATTAACTAAATGTCTGTATCATCGACTACACGTCGGTACATCATTTACGAATCAATCTTCATTAATATTTTGGTCAACCAATGTACCACAGTTGTCGCTTTAGCTTTTTTTTTTAGTAAATTAAGATGTATGTTAAGATACACATATGTACTGTTAACAAAATACGTTACGTGAGATACAATCACTACTTAATAGGTACCCTGTAGCATTTATATGGGACCTATGTGAATCTTAATCACAACTTCACTTTACTACTTTATGTACCTACAATAATCTACACCTATATACCATCTTACTTTCACACCATACTTGACAGGTCCGATTGAATTTATACCACATGCCACAATATGCTTAATAAGCATTGATGGACTCTTGGGATTGAGGATCTTCTGGACATCGAGTATTGAGGGCGTTTAATATATTGTGAACAATTTTATACGCAATAAAAGATCTTTACATATCAATTTGAATTTGAATTATGGATGGTGATTGATGCAAAATATACTGATTTTCATAGACTCCATTAAATGCTTATTAAATATTTTAAAGTTTTTATGAATAGGTAAATGAAAATCAAACACTTTCTTTAATTATATCGCCTTTAAACATACTCAATATTAACATAATAAATTTAGTATAAGAGCTAACATTATTTTCATATAATTTCAATCAAATGTGAGTCAAATGACAACAATTAATTTGAGCTATCACTTCTTGTATGAGATGACTGAACTTATCGATAGTGAAAAACTTAAAAGGTGAATAGAAGACAAATAATTTATCACTATTTATAATATACCTGGTTATATTAAGTAAACTTAATAAAAATAAATTTAAATAAGTGATCTGAACAATGTTTATATTGGGTAGGCATCAAATTTACCAAATTTAATGTATAATACTTTAAATTTACCCTTAATCCTCAAATACGAAAATGATTAATTGTTGGTATTCTGCTTAAAAATAAAATATGGTGATGCTCGGCAAATATTTTATTTTATGTTTTTCTCAGGGAACATGATGCGATATACTACTTTACGTGGTCTCACGGCAAACCTTATTTGAACTGACGGTAATAAGCTACGATTTTTTTTTCAAATGATGCACTTATTCTGCTTCAGGGTTAAAATAAACAATTTCTATACCCTGAAGCAAAACAAATGATCAATTTGGATTTTGAATTACCACCTTACATTTCTGATACTACATTAAAATAAAGAATATTAATTAAAAAAAAAAAAACAAGCAAAAGAGAAACTGTTTTATGTAAAGAGTACAAATAAAAAGCATGCAATTAACTAAAGATGTATTTACTGACAATCTGTTAAAATTTTGAGTTTTTTTTTCTGAAATACCAAGAGTACAGAAGGTTTGAAAAATGTCTGAAGGAGTCATATAGACTAAAAATTATTGACCTGTGTTTTTCTAACGTATAGCGAATTTCGGTGTTAACATTTATCTGCTGTATAAAACCAGTTGTGTTTTGCTTTATGTTTGTTTCCTCTAAAATGTTTATAACATCGTCAAATTGGATACGGTCGAAAGCTTGTGCAAGATCGAAGAATCACATGAAAATTGGTACACTTTACACTTTCCTTGACGTTGAAAACAAATTAAAGGAATCTCGTACATATTTAGCAAAATACCAGTGATAAAAAAGTTACATAGTTACGCAGAACAACTATTTATTGCGAGGTTCCCTGAGTGTATATAATACTGTTGAGAATTCTTTAAATAATAATTATTTAGATTTCTAATTAAATGTGGTCCTGTCAAGTGAAGGCAAAATTCCGTTGAAATGTTTCAATTTATAGGGTTATTATAGTAAACATTATTTTATATAACTGCAGTTTAAATTCACTAGCATGGGAATAAATGTTTTTAAAAAGTTGATGCTTACGTCACTGTGACAACTGACCACAACCATTTACTACCTTTCTTTACAGTAAGTATTTTTTGTTCGAATTGATTCATTAGGTGCAATGACGTTATTGTATCCATCACAAGTAATAACAAATGTTGATATTTATTACGATGAGATGTGTAACATTAATCTAGATGATATGTAGTATAATAAGCACTATCAGAAATTTCTGTAGGTCGGATAATCGAATAAAATTTCCGCGAAGTGTTTGGCATAAAGGTCAGAATTGCCGGCAACATCGGAGAGCACAAGTAATACCATAAATCAATTTGAAATCAAATTATATTTATATATTGTATTTGCATCAAGAGGAATATCTAATTCGAAGATATTGATGATGATAAATGATTATTATTAATTTACGTGTAAATATAGCAACTATAATAATGCGCATAAATTCATCATTATTTGTGGATTCATTAAATATAATATTATGCAAATTATTTGATTATCATAAACTTAAATTATGCAATTTTTTCAAAACCAACATCTCTTTACATGATGAGTATTTAATTTATTTTAATATTATTATTTATTTTTGTAATACCACAAGATAGCACAAATATGTACTAATATACGAGTATATATTTATTTATAACATACAAATTAAAAATCTTAAATTGAGCGACTTTCCACACCTTTACCACTTACCATCATTATGTTACTAAATTGCCAGTATTTACCATTAAAATGAATGTTAAAATTTATTAATTACGTTGTCTTTAGTTTATATAATATTATAATATTATGCAGATCCCATCGATTAAAATATATTCGTTTACATTTTAAATATTTATGTGCAATTTTTATTTATATTAAAGTATAATTTAGATGCAATTCTTGACAATATGCTGCAAGAACTTTTGAAGATAATCTAATAATAATTTACTGTAAAATTGAAAATTTATAAATACAAAGTTTTGCATTTTTTTTTTACAATAATTTAAACATGCAAATAGTATTGCGAATTACATAGTAACAAAATGTCCATTATAATAAATTAAGAAATTGGTGAGTTAAATCAAGGTTGCCTTACATTAATTGAAACAAAATGATTGGCAATTAAAAATTATAATAGAATTTAAATTTATTACACATAATATCTGAACGTACGTGACCAAAATGATGATGTGGTGGAATCCAATAACGTGTGTATTATTTACTTTCATCATATTCATCTTGACTACTACACTGTTTCATTAAATTTTTAAATGTCAGTATAGTCCTCAGAATTTTCTACTAATCCTGATAATAGAATATGGAACTGGTTGACATCAATTCTATTTAGTAATTTGTAAAGTTAATAATGTCAAAATGACAAGAAAAAAGTGTATTATTAGCTTAGTGGCGATATATGGAATCTAATAATGGGGTGGAGAAACATCAACAGTACTGCCGATTGACCAACAGAATCTGCAGACACAATAGAGTCAACTGGGGCAAGGAGATTAAAAAGTGCACGTCATGATGATATTCCAGAGGGGTTGATAATTAAGTTACCGAGTAAGGGTAAGTTAAGTAAATGCGAACACTAGCGTGGTATCACTTTGCTGAACACGATAAACAAAGTTATAGCTATTATCGTGCACATCAGGATCAGTTCAGTTTTGCAACCCAGTATTCGAAAGGAAATAGGCAAGTTTCAGTTTAATGTGGACAATTCTATAAAGTTATGGAATACCGTTCTAAGCTAATAATAAAAATAACATTTACATTAAATATACTTTAAATTACATTTATTGTTTAGTTTTTAATTGTCTTGATAAAATATATGCTAATGCTCTTTGTATTAGAGGTGGTACCGGTGGTGGTGTAGGTAAATGTTTGCCCTAAAAAACATAAAAATAGATTATGTAATTTTTAAACAAAAAATGCATATTTTCATTATAAAACTTACAACAGGTTGAAATCCATATTCATTGGCAATATACTCAAGAGCAATCTTTGTACCATCTGGTGCTGTATATGAGTAATCACCTTGAACTTGTTCCGCTTGTGCTGGCGGTACACCAGCTATAAATTTCGGTTGTCCCTCTTCATGAGCATTAATACCATTATCAGTTTGAAATTGATAATAATAATTTCCATCATCTTTAACATCGTTTGTGTATTGCAATGTCTTAGCATAAAAATCATTTGTATTTATTGATGTGGCTGGAAGAAATTCTACTCTTTTTGGTTGTACTTGTTGATTAATTGGAAAAACATTTATTGATGGTTGAATAAATTGTTTTTGTTGTGCATTAAATTTTGATCGTTGATTAAATTGTTGTTTATTATTAATTTGTGTTGATGGTAATGGTAGTAGTCGTGTTGAACCAATTGATGATCTTGTTTGTGAATCCGTAAATGGTAATAGTAGATCTATTGATGGTGGTTGAATTGCTCTAACATATGTTAGTGTAATAATACCGTAAAATATGCAAATCTAAAATAGAAAAATAAATGAATAAAAATTATTTTTTTTATTATATTAATATTCATTAATTAAATATTCATTTATTTTATTATTAGTTAATTAAGTAATCTAAGTCAATAAATATTTACCATAAATTTTATAAAGTTATACATAGAAGACGTCCTAGCATTTAATTCTTATAATTATTAGTATTATTATTATCAAATATTATATATATATCGTTTAAGGTTATATGGTTCCTAAATGACCAGTAATTTATGTGGAAATTCATAAAGTTATTTTTTTAAAAAATGATTAAATTTGTTAATTAGTATAATTATATTATATAAAATTGTTATTGATTGCAAATTAATATATGCATCGAGAAGTGTAACTGGTCAATTTATTGATATGTTACAAGCAATACATTGATGATAATTATGTTCCACAGATATAATATTGAGTAGAAGTAATCGTTATTTTCAGATGTTTATAATAGTAAGAGATTCGACAGTCTACCGAATGCAACATTATAATCTAATTTCTGACTAGCTTATTTAAATGTTTTGATTACTAATATAATTTTGTCCTACTTAGTTATTAAAATGTTCAGCCAATTTATTTGAATTACCATGGAAATTCGTAATAATATTTTAATTATATAATTTTGTCCTACTTAGTTATTAAAATGTTCAGCCAATTTATTTGAATTACCATGGAAATTCGTAATAATATTTTAATTTAGATCATAATTATAGACGGTTCTACTATTTCGAATATTTCAAGGATTATCAAGGACTGAAAAACTCCTCTGACATAAATACGAAGATAATATTATTTTTATTTCATTTGAAGAACATAATCACTTAAATAAATTCTTTGAAATATTTGCAAATCCTCAAATATCGAATTTATGCATATGAATATAAAATTAAATAATAAATAGAAAAATTTCTAATAATTTATCATCAATTTTAATATTTTAATATTCATTTTGTAACAGTACAAATTATCTGAATTAATATGTCAATGTTAATTGTAATTACTATTAACATATCTTTAGAATTGAAAATTATTTTCATATAATTATCAGTTTTTGATTAATCTTAACTAATAAAATTCATCAATTTTAATAGCGAAACGATATCAAATTAAGTGCTAATTTACTAAAAGAAAATCTTTTGTATTCTATGTTTTATTATAATAATTTAAACTTGAATATAAATTATGAATATTCATACAATATTTTAGCACTAAATAATTAATTGCATTAAATATTGGCCAATGTTATAAGAAATAGTTAACAAACCAGCAATATTATGCTAATATAAAAATTTTCTAACTACTAATAGGAAATTAGTGGGAGATATATGTAGTTAATCAGTGTAGTACATAAATAATTTGGTAAAGTGATGTGCAAGTTTAGAGGGCTAGTTGTTCTCTCCATTCATCACCAATTACAAATTCTTCAATAAAACTTATTTATAATTAAATTCAATTAATTAAAATAATTCTAATTTTATATTTGAATTTCAATGTAAATTAATATTGCCATAATAATAATTAAATTATAAATCATAAATTTTTCATAAATTGTATGTTCAAATTAGTTCCACTAATTCAAGAATTGAATTCTAAATAATTAAAACAAAAAACACCAAACAGCATTAGTCACAAACCTGGTAGTTTGCCAATCTAAAGACATCACATTCTAATGGTCCAATCATATAAGTTGCACTAACTCACGTCTTCAAGTTGAACTAATTGGTAAATGTGATGTGACTAATATACTAATCTTTACGTCAAACACAGAGTTAATTAAAGTGTAAAGTTAATAATAGAGAAAATCTGATTACACGCTCATTTCCTTAAAAGACATACATGACAACGCTTAAATCATACTTGTTAAGTGTTGTTATCAATGCTGTCATTTTTAAGTTATTCATATTCTATTCAATATTCATATAAAATTAAAAATACAATTAATTAATTAATATTATAATACTCATAAAATAAACATTAAGTTGTTCTTGTTTTATATATAAAAAGAAAGTCTATATTAATTTTTTTTTTAATTCAGTATTACAATATTTGCATACGTTAATGTCAAGGTTTTTAGCATAAAATTCTGTTTAATATACGTAACAAATTGTTTTACAAACATATAAAAATATTATATGCTCGAATTTGTCTTTCATTAACAAAACAAAAAAAGAAACAAAATAAATTGATCATCACGTTTTTATATTATTATTTTACGTTACATATAATTAATGATTAGCTAAATATTTGACAAGGTAAAACATTAATTGATAATATGAAAATTATTATCTTTAAAAGTAAATTTGTTGCTTTGTTGATGGTAGTTTTTCTGCTGTTAAGAATTACAACCAACAACTAAGATATTCTATTTTAGATAAAAAAAAAATTAGATTCGTCGCCTAAACTCTTTCGTTTTTTGCTTGTTAACATCTTTATTACAAATACTATTTGACATGATAATTGATAAAAAATCTATCCAATTAACAATTGCTTGATAGTTATAAGCGAATGCAATTGAAAAAGGATTAAAAATATTGTACCATATAATAGATAATCAAATGTTAAGTTTTTATGGTGTAAAATTTGATTTTAATTTTTTTTTTCTTGCATATAAAAAAAAACTGATTTAAATTCAACTTGAACCGTTGAACTGGTTATGAAAATAGTATATAGAACATGATAAAAAAAAAATTTGAATAATAATCGAATTTTATGTATAAGATGTTTAAAATTAAACAAAATATGTAAATATCACTGAAAACACTTAACAATTGGTGAATCTCGTGAAAATGCACATAAATGCGATGGTAAATGTAAATAATTTGATTACTGTTTTATAAGGAAAGTCGAAAATATATATCAACTTAAGGGTAAAAATTACGAAAATACTAACAAATTATTTGATAATTATGCAGAATAATTAAAAACTTATAACATATTTCAAAACGTATAAATATGCTAAACAATTTGCGAATATGACATCGGCACACCTGACTATATAATACATTTGATGGCGCCTTAAGATAAATTAACGAAAACGTTTTTAATTTCATTATTTATCTAAGGCACACTTTAACCAGTCACAGATGGAATTTAATAATGATGAGAAGAAAAAAACAAAATTAAATATTAATAACATATCATTTATTGCGATGGATAAACTGAACACAATTTTCACATAGAGATTAGTAAAGTTAGAATATGATAATTTTTTATTTGAAAACATATCATTTCCATTTTGCACCAGCAAAATTCGATCTACATGAAACAAATTTAGCAACTCGTAAGCAAACTAATTAGGTAATGTACAATTCAATCGACGTACTATTTATATGATTGTGCCAATAATACGAAATATTGAAGGAGAACTTGAATAGCAATACATTAATATTGTATATCTCATTATATTAATTAAGTATTGATGTTTGGTGAAATATTCCAATGATGTGGAAAGAAGGAATGTAGGTGACTTGATTGCGTTCGACAAATATTGTAGTATAAGCTTGCTGAATATTGCACATACTGTTATTGATAAACAGGTTCGATTATCAACCAAGACAGTAGAATAGTGTCGGCAATGTATTAAGATGAGTAGTCGGTGATAAAATATGATTGATGTAATTCAAGATCAGTGTCAAATACAAAAAAAAAAAAAAACAAAAAAGAATATATTTGACACATTTAGTTGTTTGGGCTATGGTTATGAAAATTGTACTTAAAAGAAGATGAAGATGATGAAGAAGCAGAACAGGAAAATGAATGGGAAGCTAATAATAAAGAAGAAGAATAAAAAGAAGCAGAATGAAAATAGGATTTAACATTTTCAAATTATTTCCATATTTAAAATGATTTACCTAATATGGCATGTGATTATTTCATTACCAATTTTATGCCATTTAATTCAACAACATAACCTGTATCCAAACATTATGGTTTTGAAATTTGAACACTAATTGAGTATTGATATTTCTAAAAGAACAGCTTTATCGTATAATTTACCTGTTGCTATTTAATAAATTCATATATTTCAATTATTTATAGATCACAAAATGTCCTCATTAATATTCATAAAAGATATTAGACAAATTTAAATTAGAACAACTATATTAAAATGTCATATTGATGCAATTTTAAAATTATATGCTTAATCAGAATAATTTAATTCTGAAGGATGTGATAAATAATTAATTAGCATTACTAATTATAACAGACCATTAACATCTGTAAATGATTCACTATGATAGATGTGGTTCTGTAATAATGATCGATGGTTTTAACAATTGTTTGAAGTAGGAAATGAATTTCAAATGAAATTAAAATAATTGTGGGGAGGGCAGCGGGGCTTAGATCCATAATTCTAATATATCAAAATTTTATGTATATTACTTAACAATAATGTAATTTGACATCAATGTTTTAATTTATTTAATTTCAATATTCTATTTAAACTATAGCCTTTCGTCATTTTTTAAATTTACTTTTTAATGACTTTGAGTGTTATCGAATTGTCCACAAAAGCGGTAATAATAAAAAAAAATAAATAAATTATTAAAATAAAATTAATATGAAATTATGTTAATTATTTAAAATTTTGATATGTTTTCAATTTTTTATTAATATAATGGTCCGTTTACATTACAAAGTAACCGAAATTGATTACAAAATTAAAAGTCGTTAATTAAAGAAAAATTCATGCAATTTAAATCTTTTTTTTTTTGTATTTAATTAGTTTGTTTATTTGTTTTTTGTTATTTTTTTTTTGTTTATTTTGCACCATATGATTGCGATATAATTAAGAAAAAAAAATACTATTGATAAAAAATTGTTTGAAATAGAATGGGCGAATAACATCTAGGCCAATAAAAAACCATTGTTACCATATTATGGTGACATCGAAAGTTCAATAAGGAGATATGTTAATAATTGCCATTTGCAAAGGGTAGTTAAATAGAAAGTTTTCATATTATATTTTTAATTTGGGTGAAAAAGTTCATCACCAACATATAATGTTGATATTAGCATGGAGGAAATATATAGTTAAAGGGAAATGTGACAAATAGAGTAGTCGACTACTATTTGGTGTCACCATAGTAACTAGATCACTGTATACATCAATGTGATCGAGATTAAAAAGATTAAAAGACTAATAGCTGAGAATTTATTCACCATTTTAATGAAATATTTTAATAAATAAGTGGATATAATAATGATTGATCCAATATTTTTCCAGTTGGTAAATTTTAATTTAATGCCGTAGCGTGTATCATTGAGGCCGAAAGTTTAAGATGAGTTGATTTTGAAGTGGTTTTTCTTTTATTTGTCAATTTCAATTAATGTTCATTGAGTAGACATTTGATATTCTTAGCAAATTCGAAACCACAAATCTCTAATGATGATGATGATATTTTAACAACTTTTCTTAAACGAAAGTAACAGTTTTTCTTCAATATTTGCATTAGTGATTTTAGAATAAACGAGTATGTAATATTCTATTAACGCACAATGAAAGTCATTCATTTAACACCATTTAGTTTAATTAGTTTCAGCGATTTTTTTTTTTGTTTTATTTTCATTTTGCGAAAATTCACTATGATAATTAATGTAACACTTAAATTTAATTAACGTAAATATCACATAACTCATAGACAAAAAAAGAAAAAAAAAAAAAACTACAAATTTTTGAATTTACTTTTCTATAATTACATAATAATTTTTTTGCTTTGAAAAGTAAAAATGCAATCGTCAATAAAATCAAAGAATTTAAAGAAAATAAAAAAAAAGTAATTACCAATCTATTAGATGCCATGTTGATAGTGATGGTCCTTTCAAAATACTGTGGTGTTAACAAATATTGATTTTGTATTTATACTGACCACTAGTTTTTTTTTCGTATCTTCCAAAGTTTATATCGTTTTTTTTTCGTCTATTTTGGTTTTATTTGATGAATTTTAGCACAAAATATTCATCTGTAATGAAATCATTCAATTATACACCAAATGATGACAAATAATTTATAATTTAATTTTCTTTTTATATTTTATTTGTATATAAAATATAAGAATATTGACCAAAATTATGGAATTTATTAATATTTAAAATATGTATGGGCATTTATATGAATATGTAAATAATGACATTTAATTTAATTAATTTGGAAACCAAAATGTGTGTATATGTTTGAGGAAGGATTGTATGATTTGTGTTTGTAGGCATATATCGTTTATTTTTTCCGTAAAAATTCTATCACAATTCTTAACAAACTGAAAAAAAAAATCCACCCAATAACTTGGATGTAGCGTTGGACTCATAAACCAGACTAAAGACGAACCCCTCATTAGTGTCGTTTTGATACCACAAAACTTGGAAAACTGGAGGTAAAAAATACAGCGGTAATAAGCAGCAAAATTCAGTAAATGGTATTAATAA
>JANSTX010011300.1:0-18565 GCA_027564355.1 Penthetria funebris
AAATTTAACCGCCAATAACATAATATTTATGGCGAAATTATACTCCATTCGTCGTATAACAGACGTACTCTAGTCGCTAAACAAGCTTACGTACTCAATTCGCCAAATTCTGCGTATTATATCTTTTTTATATGTGCAGTCTACTGAATTTTGTGTACTGCGTTCAATTTTGACAAATGTTTGTTGGGAACCACTTGCGCATTACACAATGTACTAGATATTTTGACAGTTTATCAGATTTGTACTATTCTAGTTTCAAAACAATTTTTATTATTTCAAAAAATAATGTGTTTATGTTTAAATAATATATTTTATTTATTGTAAAAAATTTATATGAAATACTGTAGCTTTATATGTTTAACAATTATTTAGTATTATTCAAATTCAAAGAAAAATTACATTACTCGTACGTAATAACGTGTATGTTTTCAAGATTTACTGATATGTGTGTATGTGTAAGTACCATTCTTTTGTAATTTGCAATTGAAATCAAAATGAAACTTACTTTGGGAAAGAACTAATTTTCTTTGATTTTAATTTGATGCTATCCAAAATTACAATTTATTGTTTCAAAAATAATTAACTTCAATCAGACCTATTGATATAAAGATTGATTACCATATAGGAACTCTGGTAAGAATATGAACTATAATAAATTGCAGAAATAATTAGCTTACATTGATAAGTTGTTTTAAAATTAGGATTACTAAATCTAACTCTTCTGTCGCTTCTTATTTTCTTCTTCTTTTCACTATTTCCATATATTATATGTACACATAGAAAAATATGAAAATTTAATTCTTATTTGCAGTTGAAAATAAAATAAACAACCTGTTTTAGATCGCTAAATCAAAAAAGATTTTGCAAGAATAAGTGATATGGTCATTTGGGGACATTCACAGGAGTTTAATTCATTCGTCATTAACGTAAAAGGTGATGTATCAACTTGACTTGAGAATAAAAATTGATCTTTGCTATTAAATATGGCTATTTAATAAATATTTTTATCAGCAGTCAATGAGCTTATCAATATCACATGGTAATAATTCGAAATTCCAAAGATATAACCATAGTAGTTTCAACATCAGTTCACGGTACAATGAATACATACGGTTATCCATGTAAGTTTCCAGAAAATTTAAATATGACCGTATATGTAGCAGTTTGGAATAAGAAAAGTTAATTTACATGTGCTAAACATATAAATTAAGCATGGTTTATTGAAGAAATGAAGATTTAAGCGTCTGAAATACGATAGACTTAAATCTTAGAATAGTATAATTGAATGCATAGCAAAATTCTACAATTTAAGATAAACTTCTGGAACTAAATTTTCTCATTATTGATTCACAGTTCATCAATATCTTCTAAAGACTAGATCATCTCATTCATGGCAACATAATTAAGAAAATGGTAATTTAGTAGATATGCTTAAGAACTACATTTAAAATGCAATCGCTGAAATACGTCTGCGAAAATGTTATGCAAAATATGCTAGAAAGCTGTCGCATTTGTGCCGCGGTCAGAGGCTCCCACTTGACACACATCAGATTCCATACACAATTTTATAGACTATATATATACTATTAGATTATATCAAATAAATACTGAATTATAAAATTGTGTCTCATATATAGTTATTCACCCTGTAAACAGGTAGAATTACGGAAATATATAAAGGACTTAGCAGTTTAATAATCAGTTGACAATGATGACTATATTGTTAGTTAAGACACCAATTGTATAACAATGTCAACAAGTATTTTAAAATTATGCCATTAAAATTATGCCATTAAAATTAAAGCGAAACACGTTGGTGTTGTAAAAAGAGTAATTTTACTACAATGTAATTCGACAATCTGCTATTAATAGTTTGATGAAACTACTGAATTCATTATAAATAACTTACTAGATAGATTAGAAACTAGAATAAAACACCCAATGAACTTATTTAATATGAACGAGGCTCGATTACTATATAATAATTCCCGGCTTCTAACTATATTCCAACTTAATATGCCATTTTGAATGTATATAATCGTTATAATCCCTTCGATTTCATTTATAGCTACTGCCTATGTAATCTTCTCCCTAACCTGCAGCAACGATACTTATGTTACTGATTCATTTAAAGTTTCCTGAATTTTTACACATTACTGTCATAATTACCATCCGTACTAGTAGATTTAAATGGTAAAATAGCTGTTTATGTATAGCCTATTCAAAGATTCCACTTGTCACACTTATGCGTTGACTTATGGTCAAGATGATTTTCATCTAAAAAGGGACTTGTTATACCTTTTAAAAGTTTAATGTACACACTCTGGGCTATATTCATTGATAGACTTTAGTATATCAGATATTCCAAGTTATTTCATACCTTCCATACTTGTCTGGTTAAATCTTAAATCTTTTAGTAGTAGCGACCATGTATGCATCAAATTCTATGTCAAAATATTATCATATTCGACGAATATAAGATAAGTATTTTTTTAAGTGATTTGTCGCTTTCTTTGAAAATTAAAGTTATTATAATTTGGTTTTTTTTTCCATATTTCCTGCATAAAGAGACATTTATATTGTCAACTTTATGTAACCAAATTTGAATATTTTTTCTTAAAATTAAAGTGTGCACAGTACTTGTAAAGATGATGCCTACGATACGAATTAAAATATATTATATAATATTATTACAAATTAATGTCAAGTAATATAGTAAAATTTTGTATATGTGCATTCTTGAGGAAGAAAAATGGTTAACAAAAGTCTTACATAACGTTTTTTCCGTATTTAATGCGAGTATTATAAACTAGTAAATGCACACCAAGAAAGTGATTATAAAAAAGATAACATAAATTAATTCATTTCCTCTATTTACACTTTTTAAGGGGCTCGTAAAACTTCTGTTTCCATATTATACAAATGTACGTTTAAAAAAGATAAGTCCTTTTTAATAGAAATTCTACAATTATAAGTTTTATTTTTATTTTTTTTCGAAAAGATATAGACGTAAACTTTTCACAACTATTCATTTCATTCATATTTACCGTGTGAATAAAGTAAATTTATGTAAATATTTACCTTTGAATTTCCGTATGTTGAGTATTAAGAAATCTGTGCCATATTTTCTGCTCAAGTTTCATAACGTAAACGTTAATATCGTTATACGTGTGTATGCACAAGGATGTATTTATATATATGAATAATATTATACACTATATAAGATAAACTGTACATGTCCCTTACGAGTAAGGATATGTTAAATTGAAAGACAAACACAAGAGTTTGAATGATTCCATTCAATTCTCACAAGTGATATATGAGTATACGTATTAGACATGTGAAAATAAATTCTTTTTTTTATCTGAAAATAGCCAAATTCCTCATTTCGAAATTAATCAAAAGTTAAATCAAATTTTATATTATCAAATGACTTCATAATTACTTCCTCAGCAAATTACCATTATGTCCTTTTAGAATTACAATGATTTATATTCATAAAATTCATGAATTCATCTTGAACGCATAAATATGTTTGTAATGAGCTCATTTGAGCTGAAATTACTACTGCAATATTTCATTCATTAACAAAAGGTACTATATAATAAGGTACTATAATAAGTAAAAAAAACGTTAGCCATAAAAACCAACTTTTCCTCTACATTATAATTCCTTGCCTCGCAGACCACAAGTTCATTCGGTAATCTTTTTTACTCTTTCCCTTCGGTGTAATTTATTGATTTTCCAATCGATTATGGTGCACTTCAGTTTAGTTTCTCACTTTATTCTTTTCAATTTCATTACTACTTCACATAGTCCTGCTTTAACTACAAACTGTCATTAAATCCTTTCGCCAGTCACAATTCAAGTTGAATCGACTTTATCCTGCTTTGAAATGCAAAATTATCAAACTAAAATATAAATGGGTGTTTTATTAGAGATGGAATAATTTTATGATCCCCGCAGCTGGCACGTACATTGCGTAAACTGGGGGTTCACACTTTCATTTGAAAATTTTGTTCAGTGATGAAGCACACTTTTGGTTAAATGTCTATGTCAATAAACAGAATTTCCGCATTTGGAGCGATGATAATTCACAAACCATTGTCGAAACACCATTTCATACAGAAAAAGCATTATTGGCGGATGGAATCATTGGTCCGTATATATATACGCGATTATTCAGTAATATTTTTTACTCTTTCCCTTCGGTAACACTGTTGAATTTATTGATTTTCTAACCGATTATGGTGCGCTTAAGTTTAAATTTCCTCCTTTTTATTCCTTTCTATTTCATTACTCTTTTCAATTGTTCTGGTTTAACTACAAACTGTCTTTAAATACTTTTTCTAGTCCCAATTCAATATTAACAACCATCTATATTCTACCTTAAAACTCAAGATTATCAAGCCAAAATTTATACTATAAGCAGTTTAGGTACGGAGCGTTGTCATACATAAATAATTATAAGTTACAAATTGTAAGTGTTGTATTTTAGCTGTAAGTTATATGTAAATGTAGGTATATAGTATGTATAGTATTTCATGCGCTAAATAACAAATTCCACACTATTTCACTTATTCAAATAATTTTGTTATATGGGTGAACATTTTCTGAATGAGATGAAGTAGTCAGTCCATAGAAGATAATTGAATATAAGAAAATTTATGAACTATTATCAAAAGTAATTTCGTTCGAGGAACAGATGTTCTAATATAATACTCAATTAAGAATCAAGTTTATTGGTCTAAATTTAAACTCATTAATCATGATTTTTATTGGATCAAGTTGTCGTTGAGAACCAATTAAGCACCAATTTGATAAGCAAGACAAATAATTTGGTGTATAAAGTACTACTCAGTTATATATTTTATGGTATTGTTGGATATTAATAATAAGAAACCTATATGGATGTTATTCCAACTACTACATCCAACACCATCACCCTTTCTAAAATAAATTTTTCAGAATACTTTCACTTTTAAATTTTGTTCCAAATCTTTTTTGACTGTCTTCAATAAAAAAAAATATTTTAGAAGTGTTCGTTTTTAATTATCATTCTTTGTTGTATTCTTCATATTGCAAATGTAATAAATTAGTTTTAACATGGTAATTTTTTGTTAATAAAATTTGCATATTAAAGAGCCGTTACTTGTGACATTTAATATTATTCGATGAAAAATCTGCACGACAAGTAAAATCTTTATATGCATCTATCATAATTCACACAAATTAAATATGCAAACAAAATAATATTATTAAATTTTATATAGTTTTTTTTTTTCCCATTTAAATAAATTGAAAATTTATTTATAAGATAAAATGTACCGCCCTATTGGATAGATAGATAGATCTATGTGGAATATTTGTGGAATTATATATTGAGAATTTTCAATATGCGAATAATACGACACATTGCCATAGTATCACAGATTCTGCTAACATAGTAAATATATTCAGGCTATGTAGGAGGATCCGTGACAAAATCGTATTCCTAAAGATAAATGTAAATACTATATATAAATATATATATATATATATATAATATTTAAATGGAATATATTATGCATTACAAATATTGGAAAAAAGTAATCCATTCTTGGTTTTATTATTTTGAAAATATGTATGTACGTACTTAATTCAACTAACAAAAGTGTAGTAAATTAAATATTGAAGGCGTTTAATTTGCAAATTGTGACGAAATTTGAATTAAAGAAAAATTCATTTATTATATGCAGTTATTTAAAAAGAATGTCTTTTATTTTCTACAATAACGTACATTTATAAATTATCATCATTGTTTATATGGGTTGTGATAGGAGAGTGAAGGCTTCAATAGTTTCAAAGTCTCTAGCCAATTACACTTTCCCTTGATTCCTAGCCAAAGATTTCTTAACGGCTATTTTACATTTTTATTACAATTATGGCAAATTACAGATTAATCTGTCGGACCCTGAACATACTGGTTACCTAATCACAATAATATACATATACATAAAAACTAATATATACATTGAAACTTTCATGTAGACTGTTTAAGAAAAAACTCGACTTTTATAGTCCTAATTAATTTTTTGTAATACATTTTTTATTACAGAACCGCGTAAGCAGAACTTAAGTAATAATTTCATTTGCGAAACAATCGCTATATTATCCTGATATATAAACATATGCTTGAGGTGAATTCAAGAACAACATGACCCTAATAGATCTACAAAACCACTGTAAACAGTAATAGGCGGAATTGATGGTGTGTCCTAAAAAAAAAAATATAATTGAGCAATAGTAGGTGAATTAACTACAAATATTTCGTATTTTGAATAGATCGAATATTGCTCATCAAACATTTGGCGGTATCATAAAAAAAATATATGATAAATTTGCTACGTTACAAAGATTGACAATAACACCACAGCCCACAAATTAAACTCCTCTCGTTATTAACTTGGTGAAATTGAATTATAAATTTCTACAAAACTTTTTTTTTAAAGATTTCTTATACATTATTGAACACAAGAAACGTGAAATTTTCATCATGTCAACTATTTTTTTTCCAATAAACTAAATAACATGAGAACATTGGTAGGTCTAAAATTATGTCACCAAATGTAGTAAAATTGTTTACATGAATATGAATTATTATGGCAATATATATTTTAAAAGATCTTTATTTTTGTAGACCATAGAGACCATGACTATTAACTAAATTTTATCATATAGAAAAGTATATGACTATTTTGAATATTCAAAATCCTTAAAACAAAGGATCATTATTCACCAATAAATTTTCAACAATCCTTATAGTAGTTTTATAGTATACACAGTCCATGTGCGTATACTCGTATATACACCAGTATTTTTTTTTTCCTATTATTATATTATAAATTGAATCCAGGTGAAAATTATATAATATTATACAATATTACATATACTCGTATATGAGATATCAAAATGAAACAACAAAAAAAAATACTGAAAAATGAACATCGAATTAATAAATGACCTAACTCAATATCAATTTCTTCATCTGTCCATAAAAATAAGGGTTGAAATAAAAAAAATGCTAAAACTATTTGGTAATAATACTCTCGTATGCATTATTCAACATTTAGAATTTAATATTATGTAAGATTTACATCTGTTTTTTTAATTATAGAAATTCAACCAAATCAAAAATAAAGGGATGAATTAATGAGTTTTTTAAATTTTCGTGACTTTAAATATAGAATATTAATATATTTAAAATGCACATTTGTATTCGTCAATGTCGTTTACATTTATAATCTACATAAATGCATTTAAACTATAATATGCACAATTAATTTTATATAGACGATTTTATCTACTGTATTCAAAATTTTAAAGTATTTAAGTGTGAACGAATTCTCTCTAAAGAAATAAAAATTTGATATCAATAGATTCTAATAGATCTTAATCATGCACATAAATAGTCAGAATGCATACAATTTAATTTTTAGACAAGGGTAGGTCCGAGTTATTTATCAACATCGACGACAAAGCCAAATATCCATCAGAAAGATGGACAATACTTTTAATGACATGTTATTTACTAATTTTTGTTTTAAAAAAAAAAGCATTAATTTTCACAAAAAAAAAAATAGCGAAAAACTATTCAAGTTCTACATTTACATTTCTCATTTAAGAAATGGTGTAGGGGCGCATTTACGCTCGAATCCAAAAATTGCACTGAATTAAATTTAAATTCCTTAAACTACTGTTAAACTCTGGTTTCGAAATAATATTTCTCGTCAGTACAGTAATTACCCAACAGAAATAATGTTAATCAACTCATTTGAATCTATAGATCAATAGAAAAGTGTAAGGGATTTAAATTTTATTCCAGACTACTGTAGTATTCATAATTATTTCTATATTATATTTGACCGCTATTCCAATAAAAACCACCTATTATTAATTAAATAATTGTATTACAATCACTAAAAACCCCTTTTCTTTAACCTTAGGATTTGATGTAAAAGGATGAATTTAGCAAGCTTTATACATTCTAAAAATTTTTGGTATTGAATCTCGAAATGTTTGCAAATTGAAACCATGCAATGAAATGAATAACACTTTGTGTATCAGTACATTGTTAGGCAGATTTTCGCAAATATCTTAATTTACCTGTCATATCGCAGGTAATGTTATAATAATGCATTTTTCCTATTAGTGTAAAAGTTAAGAAAGTAATTCCATTTTTATTTTTGTGTTTTTTTCTTATTATGTTAATGAACGTTACGTTTACATAAAGAAACACAATTCTATTACATACTATGGCACATACTAAAAATGCCAAAGATTTGAATGCAACAATCATGTACAGATTAAAAAAAAAAAGAAATGCCTCACAGCGTGCAGTATAAATATCAAATGGAAATGTCTTGATGAAACAATTTAATAATTTAGAAAACATTAATTTTATCCATATAAAAATAAGTAGAGAAAATGTAATAATTATTTAATTATTAATAATTTGCAGAAAACAGCTATGAAAATATAGCTATATTTCGTCATTGATGTCAAACCTGAAATCATATTATTCTGTGCCTAAAAATAATTAAATTATGAATACCACTCATTCAGGTTCTCTTGCATACCACTATTTGTAAATTAAATTGTCATAGTAAAGTGATGCTATTCAAAACGCACATAGCATAATAATCTCAATTTTAACATAGACGATTTACGTTTCGATAGACGTAAATTTTTAACTCAACGCTAGAGATTTGCCACCCCACCATATATTTTAAAGCTCAAATTTAGTAACCTCGTTCACGCAAATTTGTAACCTTAAAACTATGCAAAAAAAAACTATTAAATAATTTGTTCAATGAGATACATTTTAGAATTATTGTAATAATGTGATATCTCGAGAACAGGGCTGCCACAAATAACTTGTCAGCTCGCAATGTATATGCGATGTACTTTAATTCTCTCCAAATTTCATATACACAATATAATATGAAAAGAATGAGGCATATTCGTTCATTAGTGGCATCGAATGAGCTGAAAATTATATAAGATCCACAATAAAAATATAAAATTTTGTAGACATTTCAGATACATTCTTGGAAAAATAAAATTTATCTACTGTTTTTAAAGTACACTTTTCGTCGTCTTATATTTTTCTGTATTCATTAATTTTTTCTTTTTTAATTTAATTCTGAATACAGAAAAAAAATCTTTGGGAAATAACTTCGGAATAATATTTATTTTATCACTTTCTTTGATGTTAATCCTTTTGTAAATGTTCCTTCTGTCCACTTGAATTTATACTACCACATATTTTTTTAGGATACTCTTGACAAATAAAGGTAAAAAAATTATCTACTTGAATATTTTTTAATACACAAGCAGATATATTATAATAGGATAATTAATTTTGACGTTAATAATTGAAATATTTAGGGATTTCATATAGCAGTTAAATATATTTGTTCCCCTTTTTCTTATTATGGCCAATGACTTGAAGGAATGTCTCGATATTTTGAAAAATTCAGTCTTTGATTTAATCTTGTTATTGAAATATGTGTAATTTTTATTATATTTCATATTGTACATATAAAATTAATAATTTATATTCAAAAAATTATTAGTTTTTTTTTTAAATTTTGATGATATGTAATTCCAATTAAGCAATCCCACAATATTAAATATTTCACTATGGTTATGTATCTTGGGATCGATGTATTTTCACCATTATTACCACCAATATTACGTTCTTTGAAATAAGTTTAATCGAAGCCATATTTTTCGTCATCTTAATAAGAATGTAATTGAAACTCAGCCAGTTCAAGAGTCATTGATCAGAACAAGTAGTAATCGGAAGGAGCAATGTCAGCGTCTGCGGCAAAACTTCCTTTTTGTGCGTTAACAAGTATAGGTTTTGACCTGTTTTGCAATATATGTAATAAATGTATCAATTGTATAGTCGATATGGATTTCTCGTGATGGTTTCGTTGGGTTTGAGAAGCTCATTATGTACTGCACATAGCTGATCCCTACAAATACAGATCATGAGTATGACACCATACCCGATGTTGATGCATGCCTAAACCATTTTCACGATACGTTGGAGCAGCCGTTTAAAAACGCCGTTCGACGACTCTCAACTTCAATTCGTACGGACCCAATTTCCTTGCTTTTGAATCATTTCTAATGCCTTCAAACATTTGATAACTGCTGTGCAATCAGCTCCTTATAATCCTAAAAAAATCATTTTGTATTTGACATAGGTCTTCATTGACTAATGCTTCCAATTCTTCAAACTTTTTCGGTGTGCTAGAGCATTCTTTATCTTCAACATCAATATCATTATTTTTTAAAGCGTCAAAACCAATTTGTGTAAGTCTTCACAAAAATTCTATGTGCTTCAGCTGCATATTTTTTTTTTTTTTTTTTTTTAAAGTAGTGCATAAATAGTGTATGCTAATCAATACTTCTAATGAGATATAAAGATATGATATTATTTTAAGTTTAATTGTAAGAAATGTATTGATAATATTCCCATATATTCAAAACATATTCTAGCATGTGTATTTTACCACCGTGATCTTTGGATGAGCAACCCTATACCCCATACCTATACACGTTTTCAAAATAACAAAAAAAAAAAACAAAATTCCCTTAGTAATATATTGATTTAACAATTCATAAGTTATACGATAGTGATTAAGAAAAATGAAGTTTCCAAATACAATAAGTTTAAATACATTCCAATCTTACATAAATATTACGAGTTGTAAATTTTCGGATAATAAACAATTAAATGCAATCGATTTGGATTGGGATGTAAATAATTACATTGAATCGTTACGGATGTTGTGCATTAAAAAAATATCCGAATACTTTAATACATATCCAATGTATTCACAAATTACCGATGTTGAGGATAAAAATTATCTTTTAGATTTAATTGACATAAATATACCAATTAAAGATTTATGTCAACATATTAATGATCAAAATGATGTATTCTGGAAGAGATGTTTTCAAAATCGTTGGCAATTGTATTTTCCACAAGAAAAAAAAAAGTGGATAACCATTTTTATGGAGAAATTTATTTCTGAAATATTAGAAAATATGAAACCGTGTGATTATGAAGAGGAAACAATTCAATTTCAATTGGATATTTGTTCACCATATATTGAATCTTTGGAAATTCATCAACTACAACCTGGTACCTACGACAAAATCGATCACATTCCATTTGATTTGATATTAACAAATTTATGTGAATTAAAAAAAATTGATTTAACATTTAAAATCAATAATATTGCAAATGATTTCTTTTTGGGATGTTCAAATATAACAAAAAATGATATTCAACGTTTGGCAAATGGTTTGCAAAAATGTTATGAACTTCAAGAATTTCGGTAAAAATTTATTGATTTTTGAATTGAATCTATTGTGAGAAAAAAATGGAAAAAAACTAACTAATTATTTTTAATGTTTTGTAGATTACATAGTAGCAAATTAGAACCGGATACTTTAGAATTATTGGCACGATCTTTGGACAAAGCTTGTACTAATTTAGAAATTTTAGCACTACCACATTGTCGATGCGGCGATTCTGGATTAATTGCTTTTTTAAATACTTTAACTTGTGAATCATTTCCAAATTTAAAGAAATTGATCCTAACAAATAATCAATTTTGTAAGTATGAATTTATTATTTAATTTTATATAAATTCAATTTGACAATCATTTCTATCTTTATTTTACTATGAATATGAGTCGTGCAGAAAATTTGTCAGGTTTCTATAGACGTAGACCTATACCCTTATATCTTCCATTTGCGTTCTTAAATGGATATTTAACATGATCATAGATACATATTGTTTTTTAATCGTTTCATCCATTTACAAGGTCTAAAATTTGGTTTGATTACAATTTAGGATTTAGACAAATTTATTTGTAGAATATCAAAATTAAGTATAATGTTATAAAGGTTACACTTTTAAATTATATTAAAAATTGTATTCAAATGTTCAATGTATAAGAGATAACTATGATCAGAAATTTTGCATTTAGATTCATATGTGGAATTGTTATCAAAACGAAATCATCTCTTATGGTTGACAATTAAAATTTATAGTTGAAGGTATCTCAACAATTGATCGTATCTTGTAGCATCACTTGTCTTCTGAAATCGTATCTGTGTTTCTATTGTGGCATTGATGACTTTTGCAAACACGAGTATTCTTCTTGATGCTTATTTAATTTTGTCGATTTATTTTAATTATTTTCATGTTATCAACAATGGTACTTATAGATGATTGCCGATTCCAAATGCAAATTTGTTGTAATCATTTTGAATTCAATTCGTTTTGGAAGTAAAAATATTAGTGCCATCTCAATAATTAATTAGTACTGATTTGATTATTATTTAAACATTTGATTTTCACATAAATATATTATACTTAGTAGCATCTAAAACCAAAATTACTATAAATTTTTAAAAAATCTGACCGTAATAATTCGTCAATAATTGAAATGATAAAATATTAATTAGAATCAACAATCACATAAAAAAAAATAAAATCATAGTTAAAATTATAGTTAAATTTATTATAACTAATTGTATATATCCTTAATAGCCCAAAATGGAGCATTAGAATTATCTGAAGTTATAAAAACACGACAGATAGAATTACTTGATTTACGCTTAAATCCAATTAAAGCTGATGGTGTATCAGCAATTTTCAGTGTAATAAATCAAATGGCTATTAAAGAGTATATATACATACATATATATATATATATATAATTTATTTTTTTTAATTATGTAAATTAAAATTAAATATTAAATTTATTTAAGCCTTAATATAAGTTGTTGCTCAATTGACTCAACTATCGAAGGTTTATTGTTAAAATTGTTAAAAGAAAATAAATCATTAAATAAATTAAATGTATCATCTAACAAATTGGGTAGAGTATGTTTTCTTTTAATTAATTCTCTTAAACAGAAAGTATAATTTAATTATTTTATTTCATTTATTCAGTGTTTAGGCGAACAAATTACAAGGATAATTGAAAATCATTGTAAACAACTTTATGAATTTGATGTCAGAAATAATGATTTTAATACTGAGGATAAATCTTACATTGATTCAATAGTTTTGTCTAATAGAGAGAAATTGTAAAATTTTATTGAAAAAATCTTCTTTACAATTAAGATTAAGGAAAATATTAGTATTAGTCAGGTAATTTACTGAAAATTTATGCTTAATTCCAATCAATACAATGCTGATATGATGAAATTAGTTACATACGACAAAAGTTAGACGAATAGAAAGAGTCACGTTAATTAATCGATTCGATCAATTATTTACTGAGTAACATATTTAGACAATAAGTTTTCATTAAGAACAGGTTCCACTCTTTCACTAACCAATTCTTTTCTATTTAAAAGATAATCGGTCATACACATACGCAAAGAAAAATTGTTTCACAATAAACGTATAATACTTCCCAAGGCTTAGTATATACACTTCGTGTGAACATAAAAGGGGAAATTAAATTTCTCCTAAATTAATGATAAATAAACTCGTTCCACAATGCTTTAAAGGTAGGTATATATAGTTCATGCGAAATAAAATTAATCATATAAAATGTCATCTTATTTCGCATGCGCCAAGTAACAAGTTCCACACTATTTCATCTCGCCGTATGAACTGTACACCAAATTGGCAAGCGAAATAACTAATTGTGGAACGTGAGGTTATAATATATTAAATATTCTATTTTAATATAAGAATAATAAATATTATGTAATAATATATTAAATGATGTGACAGGTACGCGAACGATAGCAAGTTGTCGATACGATTTTATTGAGGATATAATTTGCAGTTATAATAAAAGCATGGAATTATCCCATTTAATAATTCCAATTAAAAATGTCATATATCTGATTTTAGTCGAGTATGTAACTA
Organism: Penthetria funebris; assembly: GCA_027564355.1. Taxonomy (NCBI): domain Eukaryota; kingdom Metazoa; phylum Arthropoda; class Insecta; order Diptera; family Pleciidae; genus Penthetria; species Penthetria funebris. The sequence goes on from JANSTX010011300.1 coordinate 13,959, forward strand.
AAATATAGCCGCATTGTCGTATTGTCACTTCAATGACCTTACAATTGGTACAGCTATTTTTTTAGTATTCTTGTTATTATAAATTCTATTAATTATGTTCTAAATATACACAACAGAGAGAGTCTAATAAAAAAGCACTTATATGCAAATTGTTAGTTTAAAATTTGAATGTTACTTATATATCTATTAATTTTATTAAATAGTTTATTAATAAAGAAATATATATTCAATTAAATAATTTTTGTTTTATTTTATAATATAATTGAGTGAACCATATGAAATTACATTGAGACATTACAGCAATCAGTTGATGGTTTTAATAAGGTTGAATAATGTACGTAATGTATATTTTTTATTCCATGACAGTTTTGCCAAATATATGGAATAGAGGAGACAAATTCGTACCTTTTTAAAATAGACTATGTATTTTTTTTCAATACTGGGAAATATGTTGTAAAAAATTGCTGATGAATAGACTATAACACTATAGTTTTAGGATGGCGTGTAGCACATAAACTGCCGTAATGAAAATCGGTGCGGATGCATCTTTTCATAATAATAAAGCGTACATTATATATAGATTTTATCAAGATTCTATAGAAAAATAACTAAAATAATTAAGTTTATATAAAAATAATGTGTCGATAATTATTTTGATAAATGTCGAAAGTGGCATGAACTCATTATTGAAATAATATTTTTGTATTTGATTCCTTATTTTGCTACATCTTACACCAACAAATTCAAGTTTACAGCATGAACAAGGGACATGATGAAGTTCAGAAGACAAAAAAAGTTTTCGCCCGTAAAGTTCATTATCTGACAGAACAAGAAGAATATAGACCTGAATCCGTTGACAATGATTATATGGATTGTATGAATGTACCCAATTTGCTTCGGTGTATAGTATGTAAATATTGTGTAAGTGTACAAAATTTACAATATATTAGAAGTACAGAGTAAAAAATGCTATACAGATGAACTGAGACATACAAGTATGTCATATGCAAAGAACATGACAATGTCATTATTTATAAATCTGATAAGAATGAGATTAAGTGTAAGTGAATTGAATGAATGGAATAAATTTACAATATATTAGTAGGATGAAGTGAAAACTGCCGTTTCTTTTTCATTTTAATGTTATATTGTTATAAAAACTGCTAAGGTAGTTGTTCTATTTTTTTTAATGAATCTTCCTTAAAAATAGCCTTCACGGGTAACGAAGAGGTTATATTTTATTACGTAGTATCATAAAAATATCACTTGCAATATAATACAAATTTAATTTATTTATTCAACGTAACAATAATCACAAATTATAACAAATGATTATTTTACTTTACAAATTTGTAGATTCTTTATTGAAGTTTTACTTAATAAGAATGTGTTAGGTGCAATGCCGCCGGTTATATAGTCGAGTTATTTGTATCGAGAACATTTTCTCAATAGTTTAAGGGTCTTCTCTAGAGTGTTATTAATTATTTTCGATGTCTCATTTTCATTGAATATTGTTAATAGATGCCGTGATGCAAGATAGTATTTGTTGACAATATAATATATAATATAATTCCTCTTGGTGGCGTGCAAATAGTTGTGTAACAATATTTATTAAGATACAATAAACTTTGAAAAAAAATAATACTTCGATATTAGCAGTCACTTTTGCTAAAGATTGACAAAAATAACTTTGCTATAATTGCAGATAGTTCTGCACATTTAGCAAATTTGAATTTTGCTCAGTAACAGAGTTTTTGCTTATACATAAATCATAAAATAAAATATTTAATGTTTCACTCTGTTATTGATAAGTTCTCCAAATATATTGGGTCCATTGCCACATCGATTGAGAATAGGATTTTCAGAAGTTTATTTTTTTTTTACGAATCTTATGATTAACCAGCAGCATGGTGTATTCTACGGTTACTAATATGTATATATATTGCCCTTGGTCTCCTGACACCGGATACTAATCGAACAGACTTTTTGTTCTAGAATTCGAATCCGTTCCATTTTATGTGAACATATTGAGGACCAAGCTGCGATTGCATATGTCATTAAATGTCGAATGTATTGTGTTTGTAGCAAAGAATTTTTATCCTTTTATCGAGTTTAATAGTTTTAGATAATTTATTAAGTATTATTGAGTATATACCCATTGATAGAGAGACGTTGACACAATGTCTTCCAACAGTAGGTACCAGTGGGCCCCGTTTATCGGTCGTGCGTCATTAAATATATGTCATTAAAGGTCGAATGTTTTGTGTTTGTAGCAAATAATTTTTATACTTTTATCGAGTTTACTAGTTTTAGATAATTTATTGTGTATATATCCATTGATACAGAGACGTTGACAATGTCTTGCATCAGTAGGTACCAGTGAGTCCCTTTTATCGGCCGGTACCGTTAAATACCAAAACGTTGCACTTTGGAATAATTTATTTTTAATTTCCACTGTTGCATCCATTTATTTATAATGTCCAAGTGTGCATTCATAATGTTAGATGCATTGGATATGTTACAGTGTGTCACAAGTGTTAAAATATCATTAGCATATTGAATCTAATCTTATTTATGAGAAGGAAAGATATTCACGATTAAAGAACATTTTATCCGGAATAGAACAAGGGTATATCAGCTATATATAGTGTGTGTAATACAACAGCCGACACTGACACCTGTATAACGACAGCTGTTATTGTTTGCGGATGATCGGATATACATTCGGCGATACGAACTCTAAATGTTCTATTAGATAAAAAATTGAAAATAACATTTATTAGGATGATCGTTAAGTCAGTGCATGTATTTGAGTTTTTAGATTAGACCCATGGTGTCAAATGCCTTCTCGCAGTCGAGAGGCGCTCTGCAAATGGTCAATACACGATTATAAATTGGCGTTATGACCATGTCAAATTGTCTAGTTTGGCGCTATGACCATCATATCTACTGAATTCCGTTAATTTGTTTGTAAAGCTTCTTTGGAACAATTTAGAATCCGTCGATACCCGATAGCGAACTAGGACGATAATTACACATACTTGTGGGGGTTTTTGTGTGGTTTTAAGAATTGGAATTATTGCCGTTTTCCAGGATATTTGTAAATATGCATTGTTAAACGATTAGTTGAAAAGTGAGCATAGAAACCAGACAAATGTGGTTGAGGGTATCTCGGTGACTCGATTTGAATAGCCATCAGGACTCTTTGTTGTTTTGTTATTAGAAAATTTAATAATAGACCATTGTTAGGAATGCAATTGAGTTGTGGTAGTCTATTTATTCATGAGCAAAATACACTAAAAATGATATTGTTTATGTCTCACTTGCAGTGCAGTCAGACTCAAAGTCTACCAATTTATCGCGCGTACCTGTTGTACGCTCGATAAACAGGTAGACTCCGAGTCTGACTGCATTGTAATTAACTGATTTATACGAGATATAAATTGTCTAGCACGCCGAAATTATCATTTTATTTGTAAATGTTTTCAAAATGATTTGCAAATTTATTAGTAATGATATTGGGATCAATGATAAATAAATGTTTGATTATTCTGCTGGTATCAAGTTTAGATGTTTTTGTAAGCATTATGATCAAGTCGAATGTAATTTTATCTAGATTAGTTTTTCAAGTAACATCTTATTTGGCACTTGATAATAGTATATTAAGACAATTTGTGATTTAATTATGTTATTTGCATCCAGTACATGCCTCCTGTTTACACGACGATGTTGTCTTCTGAAATTGTTCTTAAATGTAATGATATCCAAAATTCTTTGACTCAGATGAGTCATATTGTGAATGTTAATGTGATGGGTATCAAATCTGAGAATTCACACAGAAGTGTTTTTGAATGATTCATCAATATTATTGCATCTGTCAATGTAGAATGGAATACTGTCAATTAATTCATCAGTTGATTCATTAAATTGATGTCAGTTAATGCGTCTGTAGTCGAGGATTTTTAATGAGGACATTGACGTATTTGTGACTTTGCCTCGAATATCTATAATTACTGGTATTACGGCACTCATATTGCGATTGCTATAAGTTGATATATCTTGACATTTATTAGTCTTGTAAAAGGAGAAAATGTATTCGCCAATGTCCGCATGTACATCATTACTTTTTAAATTACATAAATATAAATAAAAACATACATTAAATTCACATTGTATTATTTGGTATATTTTATATATTAATTGCGACATTACACACATTTATAGATACCAATAAAATGGTAATTTTTCTCTTTATATATATTTATTTATACTTTAGATATTTTGCTAACATTTTCTAAATGATTGAAAAGAAAAAATTAGCGATACATTAAAATGTCAATTATAAAAAATGTTAGCAAAAAAAAAAAATAAATAAATAAAATAAAAAATAAAATAAAAATTTATTGTGAAATGTTTGACTATCCTCAAATTAATAAGGTAAGTATATCTTTGTTTATAATTTTTATTTTTTATTTATTTTTTTATAATATTTTTTTCATTTTCTTTTTCATTTTTAGTCTTAATTACATTCAAAATATGTTAGTTAGATGTACATAGTTATTGAAAGTTTATAGAATTGTTTTTTTATCTTTTTAAAGTTGGTTTTT
>JANSTX010011311.1:0-18565 GCA_027564355.1 Penthetria funebris
AAATATTACGAATAACTAATAATACAATTGGACACTCCTTAAATTCGACGTTTCTGTTTTTCCGACATTACACGCAATTTCCCTTTAAATAATTTTTATATTTATTTATTTCAGTATTTATTAAGAATGATAGGTCATATATGATTTGGGGTTGATATATTCTACATTATTTAGGTGTAGAATGTCGATAGGAAAAAAGGATCATGATATTTAATGTTATGAATTTACCTTTTGAATATTTGCTAAACTTATTTAATTATTGAGTTTTACGAATATTTATTTTAATATTTTAGCAATACATTAAACAAATACCTTTTTAGCCAGTTTAAAAATATTCAATTGAACTTTGTGACCACGCGTCTTCTGTACCACTGTGGAAATGATGTCATTCACAATAGCCTCTATGTCTCAAAATCTACATAAAGCGAACTAAGTTGACACTTTACTTAAATAGGACTGTAACCTACTGCAACACAGAGGCAGTTTTGCTGTTCACGATAGCTTTTCTTTCACAACTCTTATAATATCATGCTTGTAACAGGTAAATAAAAACTTGCAATTCAAAATATCTTGAAGGGTTGTATATGACGAGAAAGCACTTCATTTATAGGACAACCACATAAAAGATAAAATAACGATCAATTTGATGTATGATTATTGTACAATGAAAACTGGTTTAAATAACTTTGATATTAGTGGTTCACTAAATTCGTCAAATATTCAAATTATCGACGTGATTCAAATAATATGTTATCGTATCCATAATTTCTATTCTATCCTCCAAACATCTTCGAATTAACACTTCTCCAAAATGTTATATGATCATGCGACAACCTTCTTGTTACTGTCAAAGACGTACAACGTGACCTTGTTATCTCCCCAATGTCTTGTATTTATATATACCTACATTGAAAAACATTACTGATGATAAGGAGGCTTTTTATAGTGTAAAAGACGCAGCCTTGTTGAGATCGAATATTGCTATATGCATATGGATGACGCTAATACAAAGGTTGACTCGAACATCATCGGCAGGGAGTCGGTTATGGGTACACACGCTATAACAATTTTGTTTTTTGGGTAAATATCAACATATGTAAGTCTTCAGCATATAGCGTTTAAATGCTAATAATAGACGTTGCAAATCGTCTTCATTTTTTGCGATAACCAATTCCAGTAGATTTTATTTTCAGTATGATTTTGTTCATAACCATATTGAACAGTGTTGGGCTTAAACTATCACCCTGACGCATTCCAATCGATATTGGTATTTCATGTGTAAGCTTTCATTCACATGGTCAAGTTGGGTACGGTCGAAAGCTTGTGCAAGATCGACGAAGCACATTAAAATCGGTGTGTTGTATTCAATGGATTTCTCCACAAATTGTCGTAATATGATATTGATTGATCTGTTCTTTATGAAGCCATTCTGTTCATCACAAAATCTCAGTTTTTGACGTGATTTCTTCTCAAACAATTTTAGTGAAGATTTTCTGAACTGCACTTAATAAAGTGATTAAACGATAGTTTCTCGGATCAGTTTTACTGCCTATCTTAAATATAGGTATTGTGTCACTAGTTCTTCAATCTGTGGATATCTCATTACGTAATTTATTGTGCAGTTTAATAATCTCAGCAGTTATGTTGCCATCGTCATATATCAGACACTCGTTTGAGATATCATCAATACTAGCAGATTTTCTATTTTTCAATGTTTTAGTTGCTTGTTCAATCAGATGTTGGTAGACATAAAAATTATTATTTTGTCTCAAATGAAACTCTTCTGTGTTAGTAAATATAAACACTAAACAGATGCAAATGATTGATATATGAGTTAGTGTTCTTCATAGGTGCATTCGTACTTTTATTCTGTTTTGCAGATCAGGCTGGTGTGATTATTAAATCTATGATAATGGATGGTTAATAAACCGTAATTTTAATACTTGCAATGTTTCGAGATGATTCTTCTTCTTTTTCTTCTTCTTCCTTACTTTATTCCTTATTCAGGGTCGGCCCTCCTACTCCTCAATCTATTTCTCCACAAGTTTCTGTCTTGTGTATCGTCACTTTCTGCATTCAATCTGCTCAAGGCATTTTGAATAACTGATTACTAAGTAGCTTGTAGGCGACCGCCTTTACTTAAATCTTTTCCAATATTCAAAGCCAATTTAACACAATAAGTTTCCGGTCTACGCATTACGTGATCGAACCATCTTAATCTACTTTGAGTGATTATATTGGTGATGGGAGTTACTTTTAAACTGCCTCGGTTGTTTTCAATTCTGTCCTTCAATGTTACACCGGATGACCATTTTAACATTCTCATCTCGGTTGTCTGTAGTTTCTGAATATGATCTCTTTTTACAGCCCAACATTCAGAACCGTAAGTCATTGCTGGTCGAACAACAGTTACGTACACCTTCCCTTTTATCTTTGGTGACATTTTTCGATCACATAGAACTCCAGACACTTAGCTCTACTTGATTCAATCGCACTTTATTCGATATTGAATATCATCATCGATTTTACCGCTTGTTGTGATAAGTGATCCCAAATATTTGAATTTTTCAGTAACAGGAATTGGATAACCGTTCAATATGATCGTGCATTGTTGAGGAGTCGAATGATTACCATTAAATGGAAAATACATGTACTCTGTTTTAGTGTAACTGATACGTAGTCCGTTGGCCTCCAACACCGATTACAGATGTATTTTGGATTCCAGGTCAATTTAATTCTCACTTATTAACACATCTGCAAATAACATAGTCTATGGAAGAGGATCCTGTAAGATCTATAATTATCATATGGAGGTCTGTCTTATTATCTCTGTATTTCTCAATCACTATACGAAAAGTTTGCATAGCATCAGTTGTTGATTTGCTTTTCACGAATCCGAACTGGTTTTCTGAAATGTTAATTAGATCACGGAGTCTTGTGTCCAAAATGCTTGCCCATATTTTTAAGGTGTGTGAAGTAAGTTTGATTCTCTGTAGTTAGAGCAACTCTGTATATCTCCCTTATTTTTATAAAATGGTAAAACATATCTTCGTCTCAATGAATTTAGTTAATAAATTTGCTAACCATTGGTATCCAAGATCAACCAGATATTTCTAAAGATCTGGTGAGGATGTCATCTGGACCAACTGCCTTATTTTGCTTCATCCTTTGCACAGCATTTTCGACTTTTAATGGAGTAACCGCATTGACCGGCCCCAACATAGTTACTTCTCTGTCAGCAATCAAAACATTTCCACTCTCATCCTTTATGAATTTGATAGGATGTATGTCCTTGCCTGCAACAGTTTCTTTGTGCAGCAATTTAGAAATTTTGTACATCTCGTTCTGATCATCAGGTAGATTTGGCAATAGCTACAGCGCCCTTCGTGATTCTTGATTTGCTATTTTGTACATTTCTAAATCGTCCCTGGAGCGAGTATCTTTTATGCCAAGTTATGTCTTTTTCGTGATATTTTTCTGTATCTCGGTATCTCACCACCAAGTTTCTTTTCCAATATGCAAAGAAAATTTTGACCCTTTGCATGTATTGTTTTGACTTCTCTTTGCAAAACATTTCAAACTCATTCCACATTACCTCCCGCTCACGACCTTGAAAATAACTAATTAGATTTCTTTGTTGTCATTTGCCTTAGAGTTTTTATAATTGGAAGTAGAGCATATACTAGGCCAAATATCGCTTTTGGTAATATCGTTTATGTGAGCCTTATAGTTCACAGTATTTATGAATTCCATTCAAAGTTATTTAACGGTATCCAGTTTATGTTACCGATTCTGAAGATTTTAATAGATTTTCTGCTCGTGAGTACATGCGGATGAGTAAATCGCATTTTAGTTTCCAAAATTTCGTTTTAATTATAACTGCACCATTTAATAAGCTGTATTAGACTGTTATCAGCGTATTCGATTTTTTTTTTTTGTATACGTTTTGCAACTTTATAGAATTTGTTGCAATATCATAGCAGGATGTCAGGGGCGGTTCATCACAGTCAAACATCATCATGCGATGAGTGACTAGAGACTAGAGAATTTTGACCATTAATGTATATTTAATTAAATAAGCCACATAATAGGTATACAAATTTGTCACAAAGCCAACTTATCACTCTGTTTAAATAGCCATCGTGACCCCTAGTTGTTTTATTATTGATGGATCTAATTATGGTCTACAATTTGGTATATGCTATGATGATGATAATGACGATGATGATGAAAATAATCAGTCTCCAACCAGATCAACTTTGACCGCTGACACAATTAAATACAATCATTGAAATTGAATCAATCAATAAACAACTTAAATTTTTTACGGAAATATATTCTGAATGCAACCACAATAATAATCTTCGAAAAAAACGCAGAAAGGTAAATGATGACAGCAGCAGAAAAGAAAAAAAATAAAGCAAACAATAAACCTGCAGCAGCATAAAATTAAAATCTACCCAAAACCAAGAAGTTATGCTCACCAAACGATAATATTTTTTTTATGCTTCAAATCGGTAACAAACACCATTAACCGTATGTAGTGCATAAGCAGATGTAGTTGTGTGTAGTAACCCGAGAATTATTTTCCGTCTCGTTTACTTATTTTATTTATTTATTTACACAGTAAGGAATGTTTATTAACAGTGTTAGTAATTATTTATCCTTTTTTAAATTTTAATTAGAATTCAAATCCTTAATTTTTAATTATAATTATCCCTTTTCGCCCTTCTCATTGCAATTACTCATCATGCAATTTTTTTTTTTTTGCTTCGCCATAAACGCTTAAAATTCAAATTCAAATATACCCACGTTTATAATAAAATTTATTATAAAAATGTCAACACCTGTTACAAAAACGACTCGCGCTTCTACCACGTACTTACAAATATTCTTTTAATTTTTTTTGTATTATTTGAATTTAACATTGTCCACAACGGAATCCACACACATCTTCTATTTCCATACGTTTTCCACACTACTCATTTTCATCTAATGAAAATCAAAAAAAAAAATCAAAAAACAAAAATACAAATGAAAATTAGAAGTAAAAATACGAAAAATCATACATCATAGTGAGTAAATGTAACAAAAAAAAAAAAACAAAAAAATATATCCGTAATGGAATGAAGAAGATATTTGCTATTTCACATTCACTTGAAGACGTTATAATTGTTTTGTTGTATTAGTACATTTAAAATTAAAATAATCAAATCAAAAGTCGTCTGTATGTTTATTTATACATTTCATTTAAACATATTACAAAAGAATACACCAATTATGTTTTGTTTCATATTTATATGTACTCTATAAATTTTAATCATTCACTTACTGTTGCTGTCCTCTTCCCACTATTATACAATGCGTCATATTTTTGTTTAGATAGTAATGTTTTGTTGTTTTTTTTCTTCTTGTTCAAAAAAAAAAAATTTGCAATGGGATTGACAACATTTTATTTATCGATGGCTTTCATGGTGGTGTAACTTTTTTTTTTATGAATAAAAGTCATAGATAAATAATCATCTTGATCTTATAAATTATATTGAACATTTGTTTAATTAAATTGCATTAAAGTTGCGCTTAATTGATGAACTCAAATGATGAACTCAAATTTCTGTCTTGTGTATTGTCATACTCAGTATTTAATCTGTTCAAGAAATTTTGTATAAGTCGCCATTTTCACGATCCAACTTTTATCGGAATGAAATCAAATTGGATGAAAATCGAATGAAATTGGGTCGTGTAAACAGGATATTTCATCCGATTTTCATCCAATTCGATTCCATTTCGATAAAAGTTGGATCTTGTAAACGGGAACTAACCGAGTACCAACTACCTTGCACTTTTTCTTGCATTATTTCCAATATGTAATTCACCATCTTAATCAACTTTAAATGATTATATTGGCAATAGGTAACACTTTTAAATTATTTTGAATATAATTGTTCTTAATTCTGTTCTTCAATGTTACTCCAGTATGTCTGTAATTTCTGCATATGATGACTTTTGACAGTCCAACAGTCAGAACTGTTTGTCATTGCTGTTCAATTTCATACAATTTCCAACGTTTACAATTGGTATGGCATTTTTCGATAATTAAAATTCCAGACACCGATCTGCAATTGATCATACTTCACTTTCGCTTATTCACACTATGTCATCTGTAAATAACTTAGTCCATGGAAGAGTGAATCCTGCATTTTAGCAGAAAGATATTGCACAGCAGTTATGAATGTGAATATTATTGAGTTTAATGCCCTGATATACACCTACGTTTACATTCAACAGTTTGAGATAGTAATGCTATACGTACAATATCAAATACGTTCCCATGAATTTTATGTGAAAGTCTTTCTTTGGGTGTTTCTTATTATTTTTGTATTTTTTAAGTCATTATACGTGCGAAGTGACCAAAGAATATAGGATTTGATTCAGTAATCTGTCGATGAAGAAATTCTTTGTTCACATACATATTGTAGTATTGCGCTTCCACCTATTATTTACTTCTCTGTCGGTAATTATAATATTCTCAGTTTCATCTTTTTTAGTGAATTTGACAGCATATATGGCTATGTATTTATTTGTTCATGTTTTTTGTATATATCGTTTGATCGCCAGACGTTTATATGGCCTTACTCAGTGCCTCGTTACTGCGGGCATTAGATACTTTTCAACAGAGACCACACAGCATATGTCCACATAAATATGCAGAACCAACTCGAGATTATACCGTGTATGGAGTTGAACACATGGCACACCAAATCAAATAAATTGACAATTGAAAAAAGTTTTCGAAAGCCTTTTCATATCGTTTTACATTTGTGAAAAGTTTGATGATTTATTTGTTGTACATTCAGTTGTTAAGCACGGATGTATTTTGTTGTCACTACTGTTTCAACTTGTTTCTAGGACAAAGTGAACAACGTACTACGTAGTATCAAATGGGGTATGGTTGATTGGCTGCTGAGCAGTGGCGGATCCGCAGTATATCAAGACCCGAGTCTTGCCTGGCCAGGAACCCATAACAGTGTAATTTCGGCCGCATTACTTGCCTCCATCAATGCGAGGAAGCGTTTCTCGACCAGTTTTGATTTGCAGACCTACGAGGTAAGCGACATTATGGTGGCCATACTATCCGTGATTAGCGCTACTCGTTATACGGGAAGCGAAGTAGACAATAAGAAGGCACATGCCTTCTAGAAAGCAATCATTTCCGCTTGGAATACGTTTGAATTGTTTGGTAGTCTAAAGGATTCTGCCATGCTAAGAGTGTGTCTGAGAAAATCCCAGCTCCAACCGCTGCTTCCATCTTGGAACCGTCGGTGAAAATGATGGCATCGAAACTATACAAGTGGTTTTCGTACTTCCATTCCGCTCGTGTGATATATTTAGTAGCGAATCCTTTGTTAGCCGAATAGTCAGTACCTTGCGTCATAATTTCATGAGGTTAGACGCGCAATATGTTACCATGCCCATACGGCCTCTCTTGAAAAGCGTCTAATGCTCTCTGAGTATTACGGCACTACGCGAGGCCGTCAATTTGGAGTAGCAGTGCACAGGAAGCAGACACAAAAAAGAGTTGAGCGACTCCGTGGGTAACGTTTTTAGCGTCGCCTCCGTAATACCTCTCATAGCGCATCTCTGCACCCGCTCCATTTTTGTTCTGTTGCAGCCTCTTCGAGAGTACTAGAGTTGTACCCCCCATCTTTGGGACCCTAAAGCTTGGCATTTTTATTTTCTTGGTAGACAGTATTAACTCTGTCTTCCCAGGGTCGACGTTGAGTTCACATTCCTGGGACCAACGTTCTATCATTTTGATCTCAAACCCCACGATACTGCTGGAGTATAATTGATCGAATTAAAGATCTTGAATTTGCCGACAACATTGGTTCTATTAGCACAAACATAGTCGTACATGCGGTTGAAAGTACAAAGAGTTGTGAAGTACTGCTTACATATCGATTTGCCGCTAAATGTTTCAAAGGCAAAACTATCGAATATTGTATCGTGAATGGCACATCACATTGAACCATGAATAGTCAGGTAATAAATGAGGTAGACGGTTTTCAATATTTGATAAGCTATTTGGCAAGAGATGAAGATGCTGGGTGTAGAATAATGTTACACGCATGAAGCGGCAGGTATTCGCTGAGTAGAATGTGACTTGTGTGATATCGATATACAATATTGTATGTAGTTTCGAGACTTGGAAAGTGACAAATATCATCATGTTACAAATCCAAGTTTTCGTCAATAATATTAAATGAAAACTTATGGAGATTGTCGAACCTTGAGGCAATGGACACGTTAAACAGTCGATGTAAATGGAATTGAATCGCATATACACTAATCCGTCCGGTCAATAATATTACAAGATTTGTGCTGAACTCAAATAATTGGACAGATATCGTGAGCAATAGCAGTTGTTAACGCGCGGAAAATAAGTTGAAGGATGATTATTGCACATTGTTATTTTTTTAAACGTGTTCAAAAGGTTCATTAACAATGTGCAATACGAAATACACAAATTTCAAGCAGCATTTAAAACAAAAAAAAAAATAATAATATTCAAAGTGGACGAATAAGAACATTTAAAGAGAATTACACACAACTACACACATCCATAAAAAATACTTTGAATTTGAAATAACCACCAAAAATTCGCTTTACTTGCACACTCTGTTATTGTAATACACTGTGTTTATTTATACACTTACATTATCTAAATATATTTCTACTATTATGAATAGTATGTATATATATATATAGATAATGTATGATAATAATACATAACATATTAATAATAATAAAGGAAGATGCGCAGTGTATTACGCGCAGGTTAGCATTTGCTCTGCATAACAAATACATTCAGTACATTTTTAGCAATCAGGCGGGTAGCACATTTGGGATAAAGTGTAATGTGAATTATTTTTTTCTGTCATTGACTAAAATTGCATTTCCCATATAACAACAAAATTAATAAAAAAAAATAAATTATCTTGTGAATTTGAGAACAAGTTTTTGTTTTTGGTACAAATTTTTATGTTTAATGCATTTATTGCATTGATTAAAGGAAAATTACGTTATTTAATTGTGTTTTTAAAATTTGAAGGCATAACAAAGTTTTTTTGAATGATTTTTTATTTATTTTTTTTTGTTTGACAATGTAAACAAAATTATAAAAATCTTTTGTGTGTTTTTTTTTGTTGTTTTTATTGTTTTGTTTTTAGTATCATATTGTTGTTTTTTTTTGTTTTTGTTTTTAAATAAGTTTTTATTTGTTTACAAAAAATATTTTTTGATTTCAAAGAAAAGCCAATTAAAATCTCTGCGTGTGATACCAAAAAAAAGAAAAAAATTTAAATGAGTGCAATTTTTTTTTACCGGTAAAATTGTGTTTTTGTTTTTTATATTCTTACTTTTCACAACTTATTGATTTTTATTAATTTTTATTGTGAATTGACTATTTGCTTTTTTTTTTCGCATTTTAAAATAATTTTTAAAATAATTATATTAATCAATTAAATTATTTATAAACAATAAAAATTAAATAATTGAAGCATATAATTTATTTACTATTGTTTTTTCTACTTAAATTGCCTGTTTTTTTTCATGTACAGACAGGCATATTGATTTTTTGTTCATTCAAGTGCAAAATAATAAATAATTATAAATTATTATTAAATAGAAAGAAAAACAATAATCATTAATTGACAATATCAATGAAATAATTGTATTTCAATTATAATTTAAATATATAGTTTTTTTTTTGCTAAGTAATTTCCAAGTGAGCGCCGGCTAAACGCATTTTGCAATTTTAAATTGCAACTATCAACCCATGCAATAAAATTATCTCATCATTCATTTGTGGAGTGTGTTGTCTGTATTTTATTTGGTTTCGTCTTTTATAAAACAGAATTTGCAGTCGAAATTATAACAAAAAAAAAAAAAAAAATATGCAAGGAATTTTATAATTTTTCATTTTTATACGTCTACTTATTTGTTGTAAAAGTTTTAATATTTTATTTTAAAATTAATTACTTTTTAAAACAATAAGCAAATCATATTTTTTTCTGTTTAACAACAAGGCTTAAAGTCAAATTAATTGACAGTGTTTTTGCAACAAATTTAAAAAAAAAATTTAAAATACTGAACATATGAATATGGAAAAAGAACATTTTACAAATTGTGTCCTTCCTTAGTCGTATTTTAATGAATTTAATAATAATTTTAAATTTATTATTTACTAGCTTTGAGACTAAATAGCGATTTGAAATATGTATGAAATTTGTTTCGGAATTATATAGGTCGTGAATGAAGTGACCGACTGACATTCAGATGTTGCTTAACACGAAACTACCGTAAAAACGACCATAGGATATTATTTATTATGATCACAGTAAATACGACCACAGGATATATCTATTATAGCATGTGATCGTGACCAAAAAATATATATCACAATATTTTATTTGTGAACTTTGTTTATAAACAATACAGCTAGAAATTATAGATAGATATGGCTTTTTACAATATCATTCTACTGAAATACTTTTTCAGACTAATTTTTTGGTAAACATTATTGATGTTACATGTGTATTTGAAACAGCAAATTAGTATTGTAAAACTGACCCTTGTGACAACTTGAGATGATGATGATGAGTATAAAAAGAAATTCGATTTAGATTTTTTTCTTTAAATTACAATCATTTATTTCCATTTAATTTTGATGAAAGCCGTTGAATATAATATGGTACAATAATATAATATTACAATTTATCTATAAAATAAGCAACATTCAATTAAATAATATTAATATCTGCTATTTTAGCACATTTCACTTAAAAATTAATCGGAGTGAAGGACCATAAATGTTTTGAATTAAATAAATACAGTATTTGCTTTACAATTTCAATATTTCATATTATTATATAAAATTATAATCATATACATGTTTTGATTAATTACTGAAATAATCAATGTTTAATACCTAGACATGTCTTTAACGTTATAAAAAAAAAAAAAAACAATTAAAATACATCCATTGAAGTATACTCTAAATGCAAAACTATAAATTCTTCTGTTAAGTAAAATACAAAAACAATAATGAATATTATTGTAATGCTCATAAAAAACATTAAAAATCTACTCTATATAATTAAATTCATTTAAAATCATCTTTATTAAAAACGTTTCGTATTTATATATGAATAGATTTGTGTATAATATGTGTAATCATATGGAAATTATTACCTTCATTTAAATAAGTTTTGGTGACGAATTAAGTGACCGACTCTATTCGTCCATTATTCAACCCATCTGTGTATTCACGCTGTGTCACCGGTAACTCGATCACTATATATGTCGATAATATCGTGTGATCGACGGCAAAAAAATAATTTTAATGCGGTATTTTTGGACTGATTAAAAAAAACATAATTTATGTATCTGGGTATTTATTTATGCACTACTCAACTGAAATATTCAAATTTATGACAGGGACATTATAATTGGTTTTATATATTTTCCAGTTGGTTAATTCAATAATATTATTTTTTTTTTTTTTTTGAGTTCTTATTTGATATTACATGCATATTAGAATCGATAAAGTTACATCGTAATGTCAACCTTTACGCCCTTCAGTAGTTAATGAAGATAATGAAGATGATGATGATAATAATTTTTATCATTTAATTTATTATGTTAAAAAAAAAATTTATGTCTTTTCCAATATTATTATAATACTTAAGATATTGCATTCAAAACCTAATACATGACGCCAAACAATATTTAAACAACTTTAAACAGAAATAAATGCCATTCAAATATTTTAATGTTTGTATAGTGAATTATAGAAGTTTTTGTAAATTGTTTATAAACAGACTTTTGCTTTAATTATATTATAATAATATAAATATGTTATTTACTTAAAATATATAATTAAATAATATTTATTAACATTAAATTGATATATAGTTCATTCAATTGTGCATTTGTGCAATTTACCAATTGATTTATCGCCTCAGCTATTATTTGTACAATTAACTTAAAGTGTCAGTGACAAAGATCTGTCAAAATATTTTAAATTGATGTTAATAATTAAATTAATTTTATTTAATACATTATTCTAAAATTAATTTAAATACCAAACTTATTATAATTTATCATCTCAAATCACATGTGTGAATGGCAAGGCAATATAATGTTAAATTGACGTTTCTAAAATGC
Source organism: Penthetria funebris (assembly GCA_027564355.1). Classification (NCBI taxonomy): domain Eukaryota; kingdom Metazoa; phylum Arthropoda; class Insecta; order Diptera; family Pleciidae; genus Penthetria; species Penthetria funebris. The sequence goes on from JANSTX010011311.1 coordinate 12,229, forward strand.
ATATGCTAAAATATTCGTCGACTATTTATTTAAAAACAACTATATATTGAATTACACAATAACTATTTTACACAGATTCAATGATCAACTGGATTTTTAAATCGTCAAAGAAATTTTAAATATAAAATAGTATTTGATTTCCTTTTGCAGTGATGCAACTTCATTAGAAAAATAGTTCAAAAATTGGGTTATTTCTCGCATTGTAATTATTGGAATTTCTATTCATAAGATTTTATCTGACGATTCATTGATGAGTGCGTTTAAAATGTTATTGCATTTATTATTTTTATTATTTCTTCAGATTTGTTTGCTCCTCACATATGATTATCAGAAGAAGATGCAGTAAATACAATGAAAAAAATTTCTAACTATCAATTTTACTGTATAGAAATTAATTGAATTTAGTGAATTTTGTCTAACAAATGAATTCATAAGAAAATCTCATTTTTTGTGGTTTTTTTCTGAATTTTCAAAAATTAAACAACATTATTCAAAACCGTTTTTCGAACTAAAATATTTCCTACAATGAAGCATCTTTTAGTTTTGTTGCCTCTTCCGCAGACACAATAATATCAATTTCGGATTAAATAGTAGTACATATTTACTTAGTTATTGAATGCATCTTGTTTAAATTTACTGACCATTTTTTTAATTATATATATAATATATTATAACTAGTTGACAAAATAAATATAGTATATAAATTATAATGTCTAATTATTCGATAGATTTGAATGTTACAATAGAGTTTTACATAACTCCCCGGCTACCTAGTTTTTTGGTGAGACATTTTTCATCTGATCGATAAACACGACATTAACACCATATTTGGGTTGAATAACTTAAATGATAAACGGTCATTCTATTCGTCACCTAATTTTGTAATTATAGTAAATTAAGCAAACAATTAAAGACAAAAAAAAATATATTTTTATTTTTAAATTCAAATTAAGTTACTTTATACTACGTGTACTTTAAATCATTTTTTAGTTTTATTTCTAAACATATAATTGCAATGTACTGATAAAGTAATTTGCTATGTATCCAATGTAGCGATAAAAAAAAATATTATCATAAATTGTATTTTTCTTTTATGAAAATTTAAAATTAATTAGATTTATTAATAAAATCTATATATGACTTGATGTAAAATAATGTAAAATATTGAAAGATTATTCAATGTACATGTACTGTTATATATATATCTCATTACTCATTAGTTAATTGTTATATCATATATATTAATAAGTACTAAAATATTGGCGATTATTATATCACATTCATTATCATCACTTTAACCGGTACTCCAAAAGGACAACGTTACGATATTAATTTGCCGTTTTCAGTACACACGTAACATTAAATGTAATTTGTGAAACAATCGTTTGTTTTAAAATATTGGATTTAATAAAATTAAATCAACAGAAGTTTGATGTGATATTAATTATCGAAAACCTCAATACATCGTTCAGTTAGTAAAAAAAATTGTTGTCAAAAATTTAAGTTTGTCAATTGACAAAATGACATACAAAATTAGGTCACGATTAACCGATCAAAATTTTCTAGTTTTAAAAATAAAATTAATGAAAATAATATAGCAAGAATAGTGAATTAAATTTTCTTCTTATTTATTATTATTCAAATTCACTCTCTAAAACATGAATATATGCTTTTAAAAAAGTTTGCATATTATTATAAAATGTTTGAAACAGTTTATTGTTTTTTTTTAAAAAAATTATTTGCCATTGCTATAATTAGTATTTTCACTATGAATTCTCTGTGTATTTTCATGACATAGTCGTTTTAAATAATCATTCCTCTCATACTTTTAACCATATCTTTACCTATAAACCAAATCCCGTCGACTACCCCTAACAATATAGCCACCATTCCACTGCCTCTGATTTATACTATGTATATATATATATATATATACGTTTTATGAAACTTTTATTTACCCACTTAATTGTCTCCCTTAATTTTTTAAATGAAAAATCAATACAAAGTCGCAACGAAATATTTTATATGCTTCAAAATAAATATTTTCTTTTTTGTTCTTATTAATAATTTAATTTTTTGTTTTTTATAATTAATTAATGTTGAATGATTTATGTTTTTAAAGTAATTATAGTCTTTAAATTTTTTTATACGTTGTGTTTTTTTGCGATAATTAAAAATTAAAGTGCAAAAAATTAAGAATAAAAGTTAATAAAAAAAATAATAAATAAAATAAAAAGAAGTAAAAACAACTTTTCGAATCACCCTTTAATTTTAACAAAGTTAAAATAGAAGAATAAAAAAAAAAGCAAATTAAAATAAATTAAAAACAAGGGAAATTTTTACAATATAATAGTGACTATATAACGTTTTTGCTATTAATTGGGGAGTGCAACAAGAGCAACAACAACAACAACAACCCTTGTAAGCAAGTGAGCTCTGACACACAGCTCACCATCAGAAATATATAAATAAATTGCAGTGTTTAAATGGGGTGGTGAATATAAAATAGAGCACAAAAGAAGATGAAGCAGAAAATGTGTCAAGTGTCGATTTTATTAGAATAAACCGGTAAGAAATTTATTATTTTTTTATATTTTACTGTATTTTATAATCTTTGTGAAATTTTGCACATTTAATATGTTTAATTCCAATAGTTTTAATAATTGCAATACATTGATTTCATTCTGAAATTCACTAATCTTAAATTTCATATTAATTTTTTTTGTAATTTAAACATAAATTATAATCAAATTAGCATATATATTGTTTATAAATATAAATATTTGAAATCTGCAATAAAAATATTGTTTCATTCTTGCAGACTATAAAGTGTAATTTTTCAACAAATTCTTGTATTTATAATAGTAATAAAAACCAATTTATTGCACTTATTGCAAACTGTGTATTTTTGTTAATGAAGAATGGTCTGTTAAAATATTTGCAGTTCAGATATGATTAAGGATTTTAGTAAATACCTATATAAAATTGCATCCTTTATGTTGAGTTGAATTTTAAATGACAAATTTAGTATATTGTGTTGAATTACAATGAGCTTAATTTATATATGTTCAAAAATGAAAAGCAGCAGTGTTTTGAATTGACGATTAATTGCTATAAAATTCATACTGCGTTATTTTAGTGTGCACGGATACTATATCGGTTAATTAAATTTTTAGTTCTATTAATAGTTCTATTTCCAATTTATGTTAACAAGATCACTCATAAATGTATATAACAACTCACGTTCCTGAAGTATGTTTCCTTGAAACGTATCGGTCGTCGTTCTAACGCATATCCACTTTTTCCTAGACCTCCTAAAATAGTTTCAACATTTACATAATTTTTTTATCAAAATAAATAATTTTCGATCAAAATGCTATTACCATAATATACTCACTCGTACTATGAGATTTTTTTTTTGTGAAAATGATTGAAAGAAAAATTAACGATGATATCATCGCAAAAGTTTAGCAATGACTCCCCTATTTATATATATGACTTGTAATATATATATATATTGTGATAATCTTTGGCTGCCTGTCTTCTCTGCTTTTCCTTTAACATTTGCGGAAAAATGAAAATTTGAGTAGGTTTTTTTTTTTTTTTGCTTTTTTGCTTTTTTGCTTTTTTGCTTGCTAAATTATTTGTTTTGTCGCCGTTATGTCTTCTTACCATATGATTTGTACCACCAAACATATATTTATTATACCTTTAACAACTTTAATGTTTTCCATCAAAATTCAGGAAACAAAAAAAAAATGAGAGCAGATTTTGTAATAATAATATTAATGTCAGTATGTGTTTGTTTTGTTAAGGGGTTGTTTTCTTAAAGATATACTCGTAAATTTATCGTATAAGTGTAAAGTATTTAAATTATGGAAATTATACAATTTTAAAATATTTTTAAAGCTTTGTTATATTTGACTATGTATGAATAACGTTGGTATTCAATTATGAGTGTTTCTAAATAATTTAATAAATAAGCTTTAAATCATTCAAATTTTAGGGTTATTTCGCAAAATGTTATTATTGTAAAAACCTATTTATCATTATTGACATTAAATTTAAATCGATTTAAGTGGCGAAAATGTACGCGAATTTTTTTAAAAACAAAAATATACAATTTAACGGTTTTTGATTTATTATGCAATAATTGGGCTAGGTTATGTTTGAAATATTTAGTTGAAGAAAAAGAAACACAGTGTTTAAACAAATCAAATGTAGAACAATATTTGGTCCACTTAAAATGAAAACAGATAATTAAATTAAAAATTGATTTTATGACAAAGTTTGTTTAAAAGTTTATTTTAATGAAATTAAGTTTATTATTAATATTTAATATTCGACAAAACTGACGATAATTTTTTTTCTTTATTGATTTTTTAAAAAAAAATAGTAACTATTTTTAAAATTTTTTTTTTATTTATTAAACGTATCTATGAAAAATATATGAAAATATATTATGAAATCATTGTATGATGTGTGAATTTTTGAGGCAATCAATTCAAATTATAAAAATTAACACAATACTTGTAATAATCAATTATTTTTAGCTGTTTGAAATTTATTTAATTTTTTGACCTTAATTTTATGATTATATTTGTTTTTTTTTTTTTGTCTAAGTATATGGAATTGTTTAATTGTTTTTTTAAAAGTGTGTTACAAAGAAGAAAGAAAAACAAGTTTCTTAATTTAAGATTATCAACCGTCATTGTTAATATTAGCGCTATATTAAAATTTCCATTTTTCAATTTTTCTAGTTTTAGAATCGTTTAGTTAATTCTTTGATAAAATGTTTGGTTTCTGCATTGTATTCCATTTAGATTATTACACTCCGTTTCCATAAAAAATTTCTGTGGAAAGCAAAACACAAATTAAAAATACACGAATGCATACAACAAACCGTATACCATACAAAACTGTCGTTTTACAACAAAAAACTTAAATCTTTTTAACTTTTTCCTGATGTGAACTTGAAAGAGTACGTTCATTTTGAATGAATTTTAAACAATTTTAAAGTGTACATTGTATCAAATACAATGCGATTGTTAATTTTGAATAATAATAATAATAAACAATTATAGTATTAATTTTATTCTATGTGCAAATAATAAAATTATTACTTACAATTACAATTTTGTAATTACTTCAAAAAATAAATAAATTAAGTAATTTAATTGAAAATTTAATATGTTTTGTAAAAAAAAAAAGGGATTTATTTTAAAGTGTTTCTATAGTTTCACAGAATTTTTTTACGGACACGTGGGGTGTCATACACACAACTGCAATTATATATCTAATTCATATAATTTACTAATTATTAGTATACTTGAGTATTACTTTAATGTTACAGATTTAAAACACAAAATTTAATTAGTTATAAGATTACGTATAATTATATTTATATGACGAATAACTGATTTTTTTTATCAATTTGTACAATTTAAATAATTTTGTGTGAGGCTTAGCTTTCTATATTATCATTGTTGTGACCTATGTATACATCTCAATTGTGATGCAATTAAGCGCATTAACAGTTTAGTACAGCGACAATCTTTAGGTTGTTATAGCCAAAAAATTTTTATTTACTAAATCGACAACATATGCTAGTCATGATCATTTATGATGTTCGATTTTGGTGATAAATGGAGCGAGGAATAGAGTGATTAATTAACATCTTTAGATTGTTCAACCTATATTTATCAAATACGATCACAGTATATGTCAATTTTAATGCGTATATAATTGTGAGTATCGTAGATATTATTGTCTTGTTTGTGAATTTCGTATATGAAAATTTCACTAAATAACTAGATAACTCTGAATAATATGGACACTATTCGTCAGTGAAATCTAAAGTTTTTAAATTAAATTATAAACCGAAATCAGTGTTAATAAAAAGCAAATATATAATTTAAAAAAAAAAATACACAAATATATACCTTCCACCCTAACCTGAGTCCAATAAAACATTACAAACAAAAAAATATGTTTTTCTCAGAAAAGATCACAGAATTATAATTTGCACCTTACAACATAAAATAATAAATCTTTTTATTTTTTATTCTTTTCTAAAGGAAAAAAATAATATAAACGAAATATAAAATAATCATTTATCATTATGGCCAAATGTCATTATTTTGTATATTAGAACACCGAAAGGAAAAAGGGAATTATTACCAAACTCTTGAATAAGCAGTCCTATTTTTTGGAAAACAAAAATTTTGTAAACATAACATAGTACTCGTATATATAATATATATATATATATAAATATATCTATATATTGAACTTGTTACTATAACATTTGTTTTGGGTATTATAAATAAAACCTGGT
>JANSTX010011322.1:4816-18560 GCA_027564355.1 Penthetria funebris
TTGCGATATAAGGTAGTTAGAGTTTCTTTAGACCAATAGTCTTGAAATAGTGCCATAGACATTTTGTCATTCATAATTTTCTTTGAAATGTATACATACGTTTCGAGCTCTATCTAAAGTAGATAAGCGTATTGTATTCGGAAAAACCCCACCCGACATGAAATTTATGCTGGTGTCGATGATACGTTTAACAACGTCATTTCGCATGTTAAATAATTATTCGATCGTCAATGAAACAGTATATATTCAAATAAGATTCCTGTTACGTTCTCTGCTCAACAATTTATTGTCTATTCTAAAAAAAATCAACCTCTTTGAATTTATAAAGACAACTTCAATTTCAATGAAAGATCTTGGAAAAAATCCTTAACATCAAGATCATATCATGAATCCAACAACATTATTCATAGATTCAGTATAGAAAATCTACAGGCCGTATCATACAGAAATTTTGAGCAAAAGTTTTCATTTGTCATATTACATAATTATATACAGTAGCCTCTTTGCGATATTCATACCGATACCAGAAATTGAATTAAGAATTTTCTGAACAGACATTCAATTCAAGTAATTCTGAATGATGTTACATTCGATACTTTGAAACTTAATTACGATATTCCTCAGCTTTCTATTATTTTATCCCCCAGATAGATTTTAATCTAATCATTGTTAATCGCCTCTTATCCATAACATGATGCCGGATTCTTAGCTGACAACACCCATGATGTTCTATTTTGAAAATATGAGATTCACTCTCCGATTTTAAATTAATATCTGACTAGGGACGGCCTAATCTATAGATGAATTTATTGCTAAGGAGACACAACTTTGTGCACTATCACATAAACTAAGTACTCGTGGACCTAATACCGAATATAAATTTCGATAAAAATTTCTGTCCAACTTTCTGAAATTTGATTGAGTTCTCAGAATACACATCAATACTAAACTATTATGGGATGCAGCAAGAAGACCTTTTGATTTAAAGTTGTAAAGAATATTTCTATTCGGAACATACTACATTTATATGCAAAACATATTTAAGACCTCTATACAGAGCATGACTCAGACACAATTAAAAAGCAAACTGTATTCACCATTTGGTAATACAAGATACCTTAATACAGATAGTATACAACTTATAGTATCTGTTTTAATGGTTTCTCAAGAATGTCCTTAACCAATCCTATTTAGCTGTTAATGAAATTTATTGCTGCGATTATTCAAATAATATAACGATAATATTTACAACATAAATTTATAACAAGAGCTATTTGAAAACTACTTTATTCAGTAACTTGAAACAATTTTAGCCATTAATATCGCATTTTATTTATAGAACTAATATATTTGCAACTATTACGAGTAAATATTAAATGAAACTCAATTTTCATGGAAAATTTTATGTTGTTTTTCATCCTTTTTTTTACAATTATTGCATGACTGAATTTTCGCAACATTATATTCAAGTATACTAGTAGGTACTATTTAACTATATATCATTTTAATACTTTATTTAAACAAGGCTACGTGTCAGATTGAACTCAAAATTGAACATATAAAGTAAATATTTATTGTTTTTTTTTTCTGTTTATTGAATGCCATAGAAGTTCTATCGTAAAGTTCAGATCTTAAAATTATTATACACTATGGTTATTTAGCATGAGTTTAGCGTTGAACAAAGGTTAAGATATAGAAAGGGAGTATACAGTGTGGGTAGTTCTGAACTTCAGTCCTATGTATCAGTATCTATATTTTATGAATAATAAATCCAATTATCCTTGCGACGATTTCAACCCATCTGGTAGAAGAAATACACGTATTCAGCTTTTCTTATGACAAGTCATTCCTTTGATGATATTTCCAGTTCATCGATCATACCTATGCTTCGCAACTTTATCCTACCCAACTGTATTTCAACGCATACATGCTCGCTTTCACATCGGTGTTATTTTTACCAGGTTTTCTAATACATTTGGTTATATATAGTTATACATCAAACATAGAACTTTATCCGTGTCAGAGGAACATCTATCTCAGTTTATGTCAATTGAAGTAAGATAGGCCACAAGAGAAACATGTAGATCAGCGTCTATGTAAATAAACCACACTTGAAAACTATCAGAAATGTAAATGTGAGGCAAAATAAAGTGGATAAAATCAAAAAAAAAACTGATAAAAATCTCAACATTTTTCTCTCATATATTCCAACATATTTGAAGTGTGAATTGATTAGTTTGTCTGTGATAGTCCTGTAATTGATGTATACATGTACGCTGAAGTCGTTTTTAGTCTAATATGAGGTACAGAAAGTGCGCTAAAGATCAGCAATTAAAGAAATTAATGGGATCACGTTCCGAGAATTTCAAAACACATACTGAATTTCTCAGAGTTGGTGTCCCTATGACTTTTTTTTACGATGTAGCAAAGATTATACGATCCAAAATAAATTAAATCCTTGTTTCGATTCTAACTGACCTTTCATCCCACCCTTGTTTTTGAAACTGCTTTAAACAAGGATTAATCTGAAACAAAAAGTTTAGATAAAATAGTTTTTAATGGATTACAAAGTTGGATACTAACATTCTTATCTCAACTAAAAACTCGTTCATTACAAAATTAATGACGCTGTGTTTGATCTGACAAGGCGCTATTTGGCTTGTAGTTTTTCAGAAGTATTATTTCGGTATATTTTGAAGAATGCATGTTATGAGCGTATGTAAGTTCTGTCCAATATTTTAAATTAAATCATTATCGTAGGTTCGATTATTAGCGTATTTGACGTATACCGCATTAAATATCGAGAGTGCATTAAATATCGACAGCTCATGCCTGTTTGAATTTAATTTATCTGAAGATTTCTTTTTTGCAACCAACCTGTAGGTAAACATTTTACAATCTAAACCATTTTATATATTAATATTTTTTTTTTTAGAAAGCTGCAATAAATCAATGTCCTCCATATGCTAATATTGTAAAATCTCCTAATCAATTAATATTCGAGTTCTATAATGATGTATCAGCTGCCCATTTAAAGGCATATGCAATTTTACAATTATCGTATATGTTTTCCACAACATATGGTTGGGGTACGAGTAAGGAATATTTTTGTTTTATTTAATTTTTTCATAGTATTTAAATTTGATAAATTACAGCCGATTATTATTACAAATCACAACTAATGAGGAATCAATTTAGGGAACAAACAATAAGTTTTCAAGAAATTATAAAATCCTTCATGAGAATTTCAAATAAGGAGGTTTGGACATGTGATCCAGATAATTATAAAAGTAATTATTTTGTAATCATATGCCTAATACATTTTATTTAAGAATTTTATTTATTTATAGATAATTATGAAGAAATTACTCGTTTACTTCAGGGTTACATTGAAAATGAAGTTAATTTAAATGAGGCGAATAATTGCAAACAAACATGTTCTGATTATAAATTAAGTCAGCATGTTTTATGTTATGCGGGCACATTATGTGCTGATAATAAAACTGAAAACGAAGATTTGATATGTTCTGGAAAAGTTCTTAATTGTGATTTTATTGGTTCTGATATGAATATTTGTCCAGGTGAAGGGGTAAGTAAAATAATACAAATTTCGACAGGAAACACGTGATGATGATTATGATAATGGTTAGAGCAATATATTGCGAAGTCTAAATAGTTGCGTTGACTTGCAGAAAATGTGACATTTGTATCTACTCATCTATTCAAGAATTTCTGTGAAAACAAAGCTCTATAACAATTGATGGTTTCGTCACATGGATCAATTACAAAGTGAATTGTATTCGTGACCAAGTACTAGCAGTACCTTACCATATGGTGACCGTCGGGAACGTACTAACATCCATTCAAATACGGTTAAAATTGCATTGAATTTGTAGTTTTTATTTAATTTTTTTGAAAACATTTTACATCGATGACTGAACAGAGCTTTAGAACTAAACGATCACCTCAATCTAAGGGTGTTATATTGATTTAATGTGTGGCTCAGCGAACAGAGAGGTGATTTAGGTATGTTTCAAAGCACCAGGTATATAGGTTTAATATCAAGCCGGATTGGTCTTCCTCAACCACATCTATACATTCAGAACTCGAATGAATGACAAAAACCATTGTATATATTAATTGTTGACTTTGAAGGTATAAGGATAATGCGGCAAAGTAAGTGAATACAAATGAACATGATCTGTTATCTGTATCATAATTCATAATGTCGGGTGTTGGAAAGGATTTGTGATATATTTTATGTACACTCAGATATAAAACAGGGATGTATGTCAACAATATCATCCGCGAATCTTATTGAAACTGACAGAAATTGAGATAGTGAACAGAATTATGAAAGTGGAATTGTATCAGGCATACAATGAGGCAACTAGTTAGTGAAATTGTACTTGACTGGAATCCACGGACTAATAACCAAAATTTAACATAGCAATATCTGGCACTGAGATACTATTATCTGCAATAGGGACAGGAGCGGCGAAGTGAGACTACTAGCAAGAGATCGTGTACAATGACGGTTGTTCGTTGACGATCACATTTTGATTATTTTCGGTGTGGTAGAGTAGCATCTAGATTACATTGTATGTTAGTAATTCCAAATACGTGATCGGTTCTAAAAATAGTGTGTTAAGCAACAGGCGAACGTTGCTATTGTATTAATATCGTATTTGTAGAGATTGGGTAAAAACATGATCCACCTACAAATTTTAGGCAATTTAGCTTTATGCCGCTTTGCAGATTTATTTCGATGTTAAATTTTCTAAATTATGTTATTTCTTTATAGTTCCAATATTATACAACAAATCGACGATATGAATATATTAAATATGATAATGGACGAATTTTTGGGAAGGAAACCAATTGTACATTACCTACAACTAGGGTAATCAGAACTTTTACCAATATTCGATTGTAATTGAAAAATAACAATATAAAAATTTTAAACTTCTATTAATACCCCAATTAGGTTGAATCTTGGAGACGATGGTTAGTACAATGTAGTCAATGTTTTTGTTATTGTGATGAACAAGGTCCATTATCAGATCGATATTTCAGTTTACACGATATGGTATCGAATATTGAAGAAAATAAGTAAGTGTAACTTGTATAATATGTATTTAGCAATGTAAAATAAATGTATAATGGATGGGTTAGGATCAACCACAAAAGTGAAATGACTTTCTGACTATATGATTGCAGATCATTTATGTGATAGCTGTGATGAACTTCGTTTGATTGTAACATTAATACAAACAAAGTTGAAATTGAAAGGGCGAAGAGAAACTATAACAGGTGACATAAGAATTGAAGAGGTACAATTTTGATACAATTGTCTTGTGTGGCATGTGTTGAAGCGAAAATATTGACATTACTGTATATGATGATCATTCTTAATGTATTTTTGCTACGCAGCTTCAGAAAGTCTTTCCAAATATATCCTTGGTTTAATCCATAAATATAGAATCGTTATTCAAATATATAATTACGGTTTTAAACTGTTAGAACTCACATGTCGACCGGCAAGGTACTCCAGATCGCAGAACAATCACTGCCTTTGTAAATCACTGACTTAAATATGCAAAATTAACTTTAAAGTTAAACGTTTCCATTTACATGCTTGTGACTGCTATAATTAATCTACATTGTACCTTGTATTACACGTATTGTGTGAATCTATGTCTTAAATAAGACTCGTAAGTCAAATTAGTCAGAAACATGTAATATTTGCAATTGTAACAATATAATATAACTTTTTTCGTAAATAAATTTATTGAATTGACTTATTATATTTACACCTACAGAATTGTAACCGGAGTTGGCTTAAGAAAATACAATCGTATATTTCATTTGAAAATATCAGAACATACATTAGGCGAACGTGGTCAAGTAAATGTTACATATCCACCGTGGATGTCATGGAAACATGGACACTACTTCAAATTGGATGATCATTTTATTAAAGATGGTACTGATTATCATACATTAACATGGCAAAATCGATCAATAAATTTGGATACAATTCATGCACCAGAAGGTCATGTTGTAACCGGTGTTCGATTTCAATCGGATAAGTTAAATGGTCGTCTTTATTTAGAAATTCGTTGTACTGAATTCGATTTTAATACTGGACAGCTATTAAATTTAGAAAATAGTTTTTGGGTGTGTGCCGATAAAAATAAAGGACGTACACCCATAGATGTAATACGACCGGATATATCAATAAAATCATTAATGAAATCAGTGCCCGATAGAAATCCATATAAATACATTGAATTTGGTCCGACCGACAGAGATGCTGATGCAGCACAGACAACCGTACCATTTATTGATATTCAAACAGTTGAACCAAGAATACCGATGCCATTGTCTGGTGTTGGCATTTATTATAAAGGACAACCATTATTCGGTGGATTTATAGCACCAAAACTTATCGTATATGACTATTCTCAGCATATTACGCCACCAATTGCAATTAATTAATTAATTAGTATGTAGTATATATATTTTTGTAATATAAATTTGTATTTCTTAAAAAATTGATAAATATATTTTTTAAATATTAACACTAAATTATATGATGGATAAATCAGTTTTTTCTGTATTAGCTTAAATATTCATCTTAAGGTTTCAGGGACCCATTTGACATTATAATGTCACTTTGCCCTTTCTAATATGCACTTACACATTCCATTCAGCGTCCTGGAGAATTGTCTTAAATTAAATTTCATTATTCTTAATAAAATACACAAACATTAAAATCCCATTAGTTTGTCAATTTTAGCACCTTTTTAGGAACTAACATTAATTCCATAAATCTATAGGTATAACTATTGGCCTATAATTCGTACAGTAGAACCCTTTACAGTTACACGACAACGATTCGGAACCTGAAATATTAAAACCATATGATTGGACCAAGCTGTAGCATGTGGTTAAAGAATTCAAGAGATATCAATTCGACGTTCTTGGGCTGAGATTCGGTTGAACGAAATCAGAGAATCATATACATCTAACTGTGAAATTAATTTGTTCACTGGAAAGGCTGAGTTACATGTATCATAGTAGTGGATTTAATTTATTGTTAAGCAACAAAGCAATGCAGAGTTTTGTCGCCTGATAAGGTAAAATATATAACAATTGTTTTAAACTTATTTGTTTTTATCCTGACTCACAGTGTAGAATTTTGTTTCATTGACGTAGTTTATTTTAATTTATTTGCGTTATGACAAAGGTAAACAACAAACTATTTTGACTTTTCTGACACCATTTGTTTGATTGTACAACACAAAATTCACAGAATTATAGGGATCTGAACGAATAAAAAAAAAAAGGAAGCGATGAACTGTCGTTACAGAGGAATGGTTCCAATTGTAATATGTAAAGTAAAATGAATTATAGAAATCGTTAACAATGGCGAATGTTAGTTGTTGCGCCACTCGAAGTGAAAATTAAGATAATGGTGATGATGTTCACTAACAAGTTATGTTACAAAGGATAATAGCCTAATCAGATAAAAACTATGTTAAAAAATCTTGCATCTTCTCCAGATAGGTAAACTCAATTTATATTGTTTGGTTTAAGTTTTTTTAGTACTGCAGATACTGCCCTAATTTAAATTGTTTCAAAACATTTTTTTACTTCTAGATTTATGAACAAATAATAATCATTTAACCTCTACAGAAATGTAAAATGCACAACAAATCATGATGGTAAGGACTATTGATAATACAAATGATATATATTCATTTTAGATATGACGAGTATGTTTCAATCAGAGACATATCAGTAAATTGATTTTTCCTGCCTTTACAGTACTCAAGTATTATATGTATTATATGAATGCTTTCTGAACATAACTTTAATTGAAACTTGATCTTGAATGGTTGGATAAAAATGTAAAGCGTACCGGTACAGAAAAAGAGACATGCTAACATCGAGCATGCAAACAAATTATTGTTATTCAGGAGAAAGAACATATAGAGAAAATAATAGAGGAAATAGTTTACCGACAATGTATTTATTATCAATTTCTAACGTAATAAATAAAGTTGTTAAATTCTGAATTTATCAGACACAACAGTCCATGATATCAGCATCTATTATTAAGTTGACACTATCTAATGGAATATATTCTTGTCGAATGTCCAGCACCATTAAGAATTTAGGAATGTTGGACATTAAGGAGTATTTTATAAATGAAATCGACTTAAAAAAAATTTCTATCAATGAGTATAATTCAATGTTGTTCCTAAGGGAATTAATATTTATTGAACGCAAATAGGAAGGGGTTCGCAATAAAGGGGTCTCATTAGCACTCAGTTGTATTAGTCTTACTGTTACCCTTTATATTGGAAGAATATGATTGTTATATATATATATATATATATATATATATACGAGTATATATTGATTTTACTCAGATTATGCGTATCGACTAAAATTTTTTGGTGTAGGTCATCTCTTCTGGACCTATTAACTAATGTATTTTCTAATACTCACTCTAGGTACCGAAGGTATTCATGATTTGGGTACTTACCTTTGCCTTATCCGATTTATAACTGAAAAACTGTATTAAAAACAGAAATATTTTTTTAAAAAATTAGCACTAACTTTTACATGAAATTAAGGTGAAATTTGTTTGAATTTATGTTCAAAAATTAATTAATTCAGAAACAAATAGAAAAGCTACACAATTTTTAAATAAAAAAAACTATATAAAGTTAAAATATTTGAATTTTTCCAAAATTAAAAACCTAATGTTTTTTAAAGTGTTAAATATGATAGAAAAAAGGCACACACAAAAAAGTTCATATAGGGTAAGAAGCACAAATTACTTGATTGGCTAAGTTCAACTTTCATCCGGAATATTCAAATTCAAAACAAACAAAAAAAAAAAGTTAAATTTGTGTCCTTAATTCAAAAAAAAAAAAAAAAAAACTGTCGAATGAATTTAATTAAAAGCATTTAAGTTCACAAAGACAATATAATTTTAAAGTTTTCTTTACTTTTCGTATTATTTACTTAACAAATTATTAAATTTCAAATTGATATGCTAAAATATACTCTTAATAATTTGTAAACATCACTCGCGGCATGTTCACTTTCACTGTATAAAATATCTTATCATTTACAAACTTTCTCTTACGTTTTTTACCATTTATTTTATTGAGCTTAAATTTTCAGATATTCACACAATAAAAAAAAACATCCCGGCAATAATAAGGGTTTATATGGGTTTTCATTTGGAAAATTGTACGAGTGTGTTCAAAGTACGGATACATATTGCAAATAAATTCAAGTTAAAACAACCATTATTCTCTGAGGGTAGGTATGTATATACTCGTACATATATTATTATTTTTGGTTATACATACATACACTATAGGTATACACAAATATATGTAAAATTGTTAGATTACGTGTATTAAGGGCGAGAGTGGGTGGTGGTTGAAAATACATTGGCGTCTTTTTATTTTGAATTGTGCAAAAGAACCTATGCACGAGTATATAAATGACAATAACTATATTCTAGAAGTATAGAAATTTTAACTCCAATATTAGTGTAATTTCGGAAGCTATATAGTTGACAAGGTCAATTGTTGCTCCTTGACAAAGTTACATTCGCCAGCGAAATCAGCAATGAAATTGAAACTGCAAAAAATATCGGTGGTATTCTTAAGATACACAAAAATTCTATATCATCTCTGGCTAATGACTATAATTTAATTCATCCGTTATCATTATTTGTACATCTACTTAATCTATAATATGGTTCTAAGTACTCATATTGAACCTGAACGACATGATTTCATTCAATAACCATATTGTTGACAGTCAATTGTATATCATAAAATTGCAAAAACGAATTTCCACATTGTATCAAAAATACGTTTTCTTCCATTAAAAGTCTTATATTCATCCCATAATTCACAAATTCTGGTTCTAACCGCTAAATTTTGTGACACGATATTATTTTTAGCACTTCAACATCAACAATATTTGTTCTGGTGTTCATTTAACTTATTACTATCTATAGAAGTCGACAAATTCTATAGATAACAATAGTGCTTGACATTAAATTGATTATTTAATATTGTTGTAAATAAGACTGTTTCTGGATGATTTGCCAGATAGTAAACCTTTTTCTCATTTTGCATCATATTGGCTACGATCTACAATAGAGTTGAACAAAAAATGTATGCTCCTATATCGATCCGTACCAATTTAACGACTTATTTGAATTGTTGGCTCAAATTCTATATTGTCAATCGTATTACTGTCTATTACTGTCCATTACAGTCCATTGAATACAACACATAAATTTTCATGTGATCTTCGTCGATCTTGCACACAAGCTTTCGACCACATCCAACTTATCTTTGAATTCCACATTTTGCATTGAGATCAAATTTATGGTCATATTTAAAAGTGATGTTAGAAATTGTTCAATATTAACATATATTCCTCACACACTATCCTTGATTTTGTTGCGTATAAAATATTATCATGTACAAATCATTCACTTTGCATACCTTGACATCGCTGACGACATAAAAAAAATTATACATTATAATATTTATAGTCTTCATTGAAACAAAATTTATAATATTTTTCACAAACAGAAGTTATGGCTACTATAGAATAAAAAAAAAAAAATCTAAAATTCTTATCAATTTTTAAAATTTTCATATATTTAGATGGGCATCACAAGTCTGAAAAACTTTCTGACTGGCCGTTATCTTATCAATAATCAGGTATTTATGGTCAGAGTAACTTAGAGCAGGATTGACAATAATGAATGTAGTATACTAACAACAGTAAGTGATTTGTCTAGAAGAAGTGCCTGTGTTGATTTCTGTTGTCATTCTGATCCCATAAATATTGTTTTTGATATTTATTTACCTCTATAACTGTTTGTATGACTTTGACCAGAAAATTTGAAGTATGTGACATACACATATTGATAATACTAATTTACAATCGACTGTCAAACGCAATTCACCATACCAAACTTCTTTACATTTGGAAGAGTTCTGTACACATAATGAACGCATAAAATCAAAATATCAATTTTGATTAGTTTCGTCTTTGAAACATTAATTTTTAGATCGACTTGTGAAATATATTTCATAAGTTAATGTCTGTTTCATTGTAATACTTGACGAATGTCATAAGAAAGTAAAGATCTTTAAAAAAAAGCAACTGGCTAAATCCAATCAGCTGGTACCATGCGGTTCAGAAATAGATTTATTTTAGTTAAGTTCTGGACAATCAGTGACCATATTGGCGATTTATACTGCTACGTCTCTGGTTTTCATCCAAATGTACATAAGAAATATCACTGTGTTTCACGACGCAACATTATGATATTAGACTTGCAATAAAACTAGACTTTAAAACACATCAAAACCGAAAAATAAAGTTAAAAATGTTACTCGGACTCAACTAACTAGAGAAGAAGTAACAATATGAAAAAAAAAATTATTTGTTTACATGTAATCTCACAACACAACTTATCTTATTAAATTTTAAATAAAAATAATTAACACATTTTACTAGTTAATTATTAATTAATTTAATTGCTTAATATTAATTGCTTAATATTAATTGTTTAATATTAATTTTTATTATTTAAATTAAATATATAGTGCACATTCAAATGTATAAAAAAAAATAAAACGTATATTCACATAAAATCACATTGTATGACAAGTGTGATTTTTTTTTATTCGTATATGGCTAACCACACGTTATTTAAGTAGGGTTGTCAATGCATCTTGCGTTCAGCTAGTACTATTAAAACTAGGTTAATGCCTTTCCAAATGCAATTTTTTATCGAAACAATAAAAACGAAAACAAATGTTAATAATAAACATAAATGTCAAAAATTCGAAACCAAAGTACCGAATATAAGGTCCTGCGCATGCGGGAAAGCTGTCCAACCTGTTAATTGGCGAAACAAGTGCGTTTGTTCGCCTCTGGCGACTAGAGTATAACTGAATATTGCGAATAGAGTACAGTTTCGCCCTAAACTATATAGCGGGAGTATTTTAAACTTTGAAATTACTGTACTTTGAAATAGTTTAAAGAATTTTGAAATATTTTTTTTTTCAAATTTCGGCTATTAATTTTTCGACCATTTTTTATATTTCTATTATATAATTATATATAGTACTACATTTTTGTTGTATATTCCATCACATTAAAAAGGCTGCATTCAAAAACTATTATGTCAGAATTGCCAGTTGTGTTGATGTGTAGTTGGATAAAATTTGTTCATATGAAATTATTGAAGACAAATTTGGTATTTATTAATTGAAATAGTGTAATAATAAATATTTTTATTATATTCAATTATAATTAGTGTTTCATTGTAGTGTTACATATAGGTAATTATCATAGAAATATTAGTTTGTTTTGTAGTTTTTTGTCCTTCTTTGGCGAACACCGCTTGTGCAATTTTATATTATATAAAATAATTAAGTTTTAACTATGTAAAAAACATCCAACCAAAGTAAAATCATTTCTAATTTCGTTTTCAATAACATACATTTTAGTTATATGAAAGAGTAATAAATATTTAATGCAGTGTAATATCTTTGTTGGTAAAAGAACGTTTGAAAATATATGAAACATTTGAATAATTCGGTTGTAAGTTCACAGCAACCTACAGTTTGTTGGTGAGAGGTTGATTTACCCCCAATCCATAAACAATATATATATATATATATATATACCTATATTTTTATCATAAAACTGACATTTACTCTGATCGTGTTTTCAGTGGTTTCGCAGTGAGATAAATATAAATTGAGCAATCTCAAGATGTTAGTCGGCCACTCCTTTCAACACTAAATTAATTCAATATTAGTACATATCTAGACTTATTTACGTTTATAGTCAATTGTTTATTCAAATTACTTTACTGTTTCAGGTAATTGAACAGAAATTATTCGAAGCATCATGCAAATATGTATAGTTAATAGTGGTCAAATGATATAACACACATATTTTGTACATCAGTATAGATGGTACTCCATACAAAGTGACTTCATACAAAGTGACTTCATACAAAGTATAGTTGAAGAATCAGACTATTAGAAATGAAATAATTCCATTATTATGGATCATATGTTTCAATTTTTTTTAGGAAACAATATCATATAGGTCTGATGAAGATGATTCATATCACACACACGCTATATGTGTACCCATAACATATGGTTTTGGAAGCGAACTTTTACATTAACGTCATACATACATATAAAAATATTTGATCCATTTAATCGCAACAAGGCAGTGATAGAAGAGTATAGAAAGTGTCTTCAGATGCATATAAAAATATAAATTAACTGGAACTTCACGAATGTTGATAACTACTACGAAAACAAAATCATGATATTCCAATTTAAAAAATATGATCAGTCGTTTATTAATCATCTTCAATATCATTGCCCGCCAAAATTTATGAATTGGGCTCAATGTTAATATTATAATGGTTTTCCATATTTCACCTGAATTGCCTAGTCTACAAAATTTTCTGAAAAATCTCCATACATGTAATTCTTATCAGATTAGGCAATATAGGCCGAAAAAGCGTAATCACAATCTTTATAGCATTCCGTTTAATCTTTTTATCCGCCAACCATGGTTTTTACTTATATCCTACCTAAAAGAAAGGACGTGCGATAAAATGTTAGAAAAACACAGTTCATGTATATAT
>JANSTX010011333.1:0-36807 GCA_027564355.1 Penthetria funebris
GAAGGCATCCAGATATTGATGCCGCCTTGTTGGTTTGATAGCGAACCTCTGCAGAAACAGAAATGATCGTTGCTATTGGGGACACCTCTATAAAAAAAATGCATCGAGAAACCTACCTCATGGGTGATGTGAAAATGGTTTCACTTTTTTTTTTTTTTTTTAAATATGAAACTAGAAATTTTAATAACAAAGTTCTTATAAAAACTTTGTTAACAAAATTTCTAATTTCACATGTTTATTTGTCTCCATTAATGATTCATTTTTTTTTTTTGTTAGATCACAAGCCAAAGACAAAAAAGTCTGGAACTATACTTAATCTTAATATAGAATAAAACTCGAAATCATGAACATAGAGAGTGAATCATTCAAACAAATGATAATTTTTGGTTCCTGGTGCTTATTCAAGACTGTAAAGATCATCAATATACTGTGACCACAAAAAAGGGTCGTCAATGCAAATGGGAAATCAATCTTCGAATTCGAAAAGAGTACAATAAAAAATAATACAATTTGTGAATATGGTAGAAATGGACCAGGATAGATGAATTCTTCGCGGATATGTCCACATATCACATTTTAGTGGTGCACTATTCAAGTATAAAATAAGCAAATGTAAGTTTCTTTACGGGTGCGGATGTTTACAGTAAACAGTGGTTATTACACAGATGTGTATTAAAATACTTCGACAAAATAGGCAGTTATTTTTCCCACCTGTCTTAATTAGATTTAATCGTGACAAAGGTGAACAATGACAATGAGCCACATGGTATGAGGTGTGGTCTGACAAAAAGAAAATAAAAATTAGCAGTCAACACAAATTTCACGCAATGTCACGTAATTGTATAATTTTTAAATCAAATTCTTTACCGGTATTATTATATAGCTGAAAGACTTGGATAGTTACTAATTTTTATCATGTACAATTTTTCCTCCATATAGTTATATGTTGAGTAACCTTAATGACAGTCGACCACTCTATTTGTCACAATTTAACATTTAACAAATTCCTTTCTCCTATTCTTATATACTTGATTATGTTTGTGCATATAAAAAGATACGAGCTGATTTCATCTTCAGAGACATTTGGAGTTGAAGTTAAGGGTGATTGATTATTATTGTTTTAGGAGAGTTTAACTATAGTTTAGATTATTTCATTTGTCTCCAATGTATGCTTAGTGTAATTAATGAACGAATGTATATATACATTTTATGTTAAATTTTAAGTCAAATAAATTAACTTAAACGTGAATAATAAATTGAATTTATTAAGAAAACCCATAATTATAAATCTTTGTGAGATCATCGAACAAATAAATGCAATTATTATTTTATTTTATTTTTTTTCATTAAACTTAATTCCATTTTATTCATTGACAGAAATTATTTATTGTTTCTTAATAAATAATAAATTGTTTTGATTGGATTTTAATAATGCATTTTATTTTATAATATACCAACTATAAAATACAATATTTATGGTTATTCAATGGGGAAATTTAATATGGTAAAACAACAAGAAAAAGATCAAAAAATAATATATTTAATAACTTTAAAGTTTGTTTAAAAGGATACACGAAAATATGTACGAGTACATTTAATTAGAAAGATTCAATAAGAATATTAGAGAGTATTCTCGTTATCTATACTTATCTCTAAAATAATTGAAAGTGACTACCAGAAATACAAAGAGTATACCACTGTAACAAGAAATATGACGAACGAACTGTCCGACCAACATTCAGAGATTACCCTAGCCATTACTACGTAAACGTTTTATCACTGTCGGCCTTGTTGATAAGGTAAAAAAATATGTCATCAACAAACTATATTGGTTCCATCATCAATTTTAAGTCCATTTGTAACAATAATAGCATATTTTATTGTTTTTCTAATAGCATGTTACAGTGACTATCATATTGGCTCTAAATTTAAGGTAGAAAATGGCAGTTCTCCAATAGACCAATACTATAATCAATGCCTGATTGTGTTATTTTCCAGAGCTGATATCATTACTGTATATAACTGGATATCTATAACAACTTGCATAAATTTGATTTAATAATTTAATTTTTGCCATAAAGGGATGTGGCGATCCTTAGATTTTTTTCCACAGTGATTACATTACAATTTATTATCTTTAACATCATGATCTTAACTTGTACCATAAGATCGTATGTGATGGCGATGTCAATTTGCTGTTTTTATAATCAAATATATTAAAACTATTATCGAAATGGCAACGATATAGGTTTTGTAATGGTTGCACAATTGTCATATGTTACACTTGTCTGATTGCAGATTCTGTTTTCATTACTATAAATATTGTTGTTGTGAAAATTCAATTACAGTATACGATAATGGCGTATGGCGGTCTTGATCGCATGCCATAATTAAATTACCATATTCTGTTATTCTGTTTCCGGCGCTGCCACAAATATAGTTTGATCAGTATCTGGACACTAGTCGGTCATTCCACTCACCACCTATCACAAGTAAAAGTATTTTATTATCAATCATCATAATGTAATTAAAATATATAGCTTTTAATTGTTAACAATATACTAACAATTGAGGGATAAATTATTCATTAATTTAGTAATAATCAACAAAATCATAAAATTGAAATATGTAACAAATTGTGTAAGAACATATTTTTATAATGAACATTAATCGAATTATAATAAGCTAATTATATTAATTTTTTTTCTGTATTTAGTCGAGAATATATTAAATAAATTTACCAAATACATAAGTACAAATGTTACATTACATAATGTTTTCATTTTGATTAACAGATAAGTCATATAAATACACTAATTTGGTTATAAAAAGGTAACAAAATACTTTGTGTATTTCCTGTGACCGTAAAACGAAAGAAAATATTATGATCTTGCCATAGTATAAAGAAGGAATAAATAAAATTACATAAAATAATAAAAAAAAAAAAAAATACCATTAAATATTTATATGATGGTTGGATATTATACTTTAACTTGAGAGACGAGTTCCTAAAATTAATTTTTTTATATAGTCACGATTTAATCTAATATAATATTGGACGTAATTTGAAAGAAGAATGAATACCTAACTTTGTACAAAAGAATAAAAAAAATATGTATTTTTTTTATGGTGACATAATACCAATAACTATACACTAATAACAAATAATTATAATAATTAACAATTTAGAAATAAATAATCGTAGAATATTTGAATCTAATTAATGAAGTCACGTAATTCCATGCGATATTGCATAGATTTATGGTAATATAAATTGAGAATAATGAAAAAAATCTCGTGATTAAAACATAGTATGTAACAGTCGTCTCTATGATACTTTCAGATTCATTATCACCAAATTCTAAGAAGACAAAATCTGAACTTTTGAAAACAAAATTAGAAAATCAGAAAATTCTATTCAAATGTGATGTGGCAGAAATTCACCAAGATTAGACTGAAGCATTGGCAATCACTATACTTGTCTCTACAATATTAGTATCCTAATCACTTAAGATCTCAATCGATATTTAGGCGTTTCACAGTACTCATTTGTGCTAAACTACTCTTCAATCCATTGATAAAATTACACATTTTCTATCCATAATCCCAATATACTCGTCACAGTCCCAATACAATATAAACTATTTTATTTGTTAATTATTATTAGTTAATGAATTGCTAATTATTAAATTTGAATTTGAATTCCTTTTATCCAGATCATATTCTGAACCCAGTGATGATCTATTAATCTAGAATAATGTGATATATTTTAATTTTAATTGTCACTATATTTTAATTTTAATTGCCACTGTCACTGGCAATTATTTAATTTCATGGCGTATCCCAAATATTCGTTTTCTGATCATTCAAGCACTTTGTATTGCACATTAGATAGTGAGCTCTGATCCGTTTTCTTTTACCATTAAAATCTATTCCCTACACCTTACATTCTCTATTCACTTGTTTTAGTAATCCTTTCAATTTACAGCATCAGTCGGCATGTATAATTCAATTTTATATAAATCCCAGTTCAAGCCATGAAAAATACATTGAGGAAAGAAGTAAATTTTGTGATAAATTTATCACAAAATTTACTTCTTTCATCACTAAAATTTCATTCGCTTTGTCTTAGTTGTTCATTTTCGAGATTTTTTAATTTGTTCATTTTCTACTTAATATTATACTTATTTAGGATTTAGACGTCACACAAGAGTCTTTTCATGTTTTAAATGAATATTATGTAAATCCTAGTCCTTGGAAAGCATGTAAAATGAATGAAGGAAATAAGTGAATTTGTGAAAAATTCATGATTAATTTGATCAAATTCTAACATTTTCTTTTGTATTATTGATTCAGTGATGGGTTTGAAATTCTCGCAATATTTTAATAAACTGTTTCTTGTTCAATCCACTAAAAAAACATTGACGTGCAAGATTCAAACCTATTGAGTGAAATATGTAGGAATTCCATTAAACTCCATTTCTGAACTATATTTGTTTTATTTTGCCTGGCATAATTTTGAGGGTTTTACTATTTTGACTGAATTTCGTAAAATCTACTCATGTGTTTGTAGTCAAAACTTTGCAGAATTTGATCCAGGTTTTAGTTTAGTTTAGTGAATTACAGTGACGCGCTTAAGTAGATGTTTGCAAAATATATATTCTTATTCTAAGGGTATTACAATTGGAATAGCAATTCTATTCATAATAATACCTTCGATATATATACTTTGTACTCACATTAGTAATGATTGGGGACCACCCAATTTTTCTCTCCGACTTATACTTTCTAATTGATTAATTAAAAATGATTTGTTTTATTTATATTTTTTATGGTTTTCCTCAAAATCCATATTTTAGACTTCCTGTTAAAAAATAATTGATAATTTTATTGCCAACTAAATACTACATATAGCCAAAGCATATAATGCGGAATGTTTAAAAGAATAACCAACCAGAAAAACAAAACAAAAAAAAAAAAAAACATAACATGAGGAAAAACAAATATTACATCTGTGATCCTTAATCAAATTTATCTAATTATGGGGTTGTGAAATTAAGGAAAAAAGGAACATAATTGTAAAATTAGAAGGTACTTTAGCGATACGTTTGAGCCATAATTGAAATTAATGCCTGAAAATAGCAAAAAAAAAAACAATAAAATAATAAATCCTGTCCGGAAGCACTGTTTAAAATGAATTAGTGATGATTATTTATAAAATCTTGTATTAAGGACTCTTTTCTTCCTAAGTAAACAGACAAGTTGGAAATTAATAATAGAAATTTAGAAATATTCAGGTGTTTTTATTATATTTTTCTATATGCACATAGAGATTTATAAGTTAAATTACAACTTTAACTTATTCAGAGAAAAATAATGAATGCTTTTATTAAAGTAAAACATTGGTTCTTCGAACTGGATTTTATCGACATCATCATCATCATAACTTTAAAGTCACAAGCACGTCTAAGGAGGCATTACAGTGTTCACTTACAATTTCCAATACCATGAGTGTAACACTAAAATGAGTCAAACAAAGGCTGAGCAACATTCGAATATTAGTCGGTCACTCTATTCAACTAGCCATACTATAAATATTTCCATGTTTACCTTGGTTTCAGTGTCAAATAACAAGATCCTTTTTTTTAACAACTTCGTGCAGAACGAATTATTTCACAATGTTATATTATGCTGCTGTCGAAAACAAGTACTGTAAGGTCTTATACAATATTCAAGCACATGATTATCAGATTCTTATATTCAATGGTCAGACGTTATACACCACACAATATACCAATGAGTGATTATGAACAATGGTCACCATATCACGAATTTTTTTTTTGTCAATGCTACATAATAAAAGTGCTGTTCCTTCAGTCCATATAAGATTCAGTACTGAATTCTAACTTGATTGAATACTGCTAAATGCTCAGTTATACGACCATTTTCAAGTTGCAACAATGCATAGGGCTTATTTAACAATATTTGTGTTTACTCGGAACTGGAAAGTCAGTTAACGGTTACATCCTCAAAGTACACATATGATGTAGGTAAAAAAAGAGTATGCATTGTGATGGTCAAATATGGGTAACAAAATATCTCACAAAGAAATTAGGTACCTATGTATTTATGCACCACTCTACTAATGTATTCAGATGTATTGTAAATCAAGTAACTCTTTACTAAAATAATCACTAGTCTATATTTGTCCGTATATTCTAAAAACCTATATAGGTGCTTGAATAGATAATGTTTGGACAAAGCAATTAATTTGTGAATTTACAACTTTCACAACTAAAGGAATATTATTTCGAGTATATCACTTGATTTGTTAGATGATTTCGAAAAGTATTTTAAGGATAAAGTATGAAATGTTTCAATAAATACTGATCAATGTTTATAGATCACTAATGAGTGAACATTAATATTATTGTAAATATATTATTATTTCGAATCCTTAATGTGCAGTTTTTATTGGATTTCTAATGAGTTAGATGGGTATATGTCTTCGTTTATACAGTATATATGTTTAGTTCCAGACAACCATAATTTAATGTGAGAAATATAGAATTTCTGATATTCTGGAATTTCAGAAGTAAACATTCATGTATGTATACAAATTATAATAGTATTCTTGTAATGAAAGACATTTAATTATATGCACTCTGTAATTATATTCAAGAAAAATGCATAAGAAAATATATTAATTTTAACAGAATTATGCATTTTAACGATCAAACAAATCCTGATGGTTTTTTTTTTTTTAAATATTCTTCTTCTGTTTTTTTTTCCGTTTTTCTTTTTAAAAATAATCTTCAATTCTATTTTTCTGATGCATTCGATAATAATGACGAATTATATTATTGGTTTTCAATAAATCCAATAATTTTTTTTTAACATAAGAAATATCATAAGCGATAATTTGTTCTGTAATCAAGCACTTAAATCTTGGTAATTTCAGACGTATTATATTGCTTATTGAGGATTTTTTCTGTATTCTTGTGCATTGCCATATAATTTTCTTATGCACAAGGAAGAATATTATTTACATTTATGTTATATATTCGCATTTATTCTTATATCCATTCGTACTAATTCTTTTTACAATGTATAATTTTTGCATTAAATCAAACGTACGAGAGTGTATACTTATTTGCATGAATATTTTCTTTTAATTTTTTTATTTTTTTTGTATCAAGAAATATGTAATTTGGGTGATGAAATGAACATAAATTTAAGTTATTAGGTGAACACATTGCATATGATTCATTTTAATTTAAGTTTTCTTTGTTTTATTAAAAAAAAAATCATGTAAATTATGAAAGGTGGAATGATTTCGTCCTTGAAATATAATCATTAATTAATATGCAAAAGTAAATTGCGGTGACGAATTGAATGAGACCGGCAAGACGTTGTTTGCACGATATCCACAATTATTTCTAAGTGATATCCGTCAGCCGGTTACCAATTTGTTAAATAATCATCTTAAAAAATACACTATGGCAGCTGTGGATATTTATACATTCCTAAACCCAAAGATTCAAATATGGCAGCTAATTTAACTTCTATGTGAAATCAATGAAAGTTCTATTTTAATATAAATATTTAGAATTTTTTGAGGTCTGAAAAATATGCCTTAGTTGACTACTTCCGAATTCGGTTTAAACTATATATTTTTATCATCTTCGGAAACGAGGAGAAGTCGTTCGATGACATAGAAGTAATCAATGTGAGTGTTAAATGATAGTTTCATATTAAACCACATTTTCAATGTAATTGTCTATGAAAAAATCTCAAATTATCGTATTGATTTTTCTATAAATATTAGAAGAAACACACTTTGAATTATTCAGTGTTCCTGTTGGTTTAAGTTGCATTAAAATTGTTATCTAAATTCAGTGGATATAATTTTATACTATCTGCATATATATAATAAACATTTATTAATAAAACTGTGTTGAAGTGGTGACATTATTTTCTTCACCTAGTTGATTTGCAGAGACAATTGATTAAATATATAATATTTGCATGTTTATGTATTGCCTAATGACTTCCACATTTAGTTCGATACATTATGCATAATAATAACGGACTAATTGACAACATTTTATTCAAATTGTATACTAACAGGTTAAGTTAAGATCAAGCAATCGAACTTTCCTAGAAGATTTAATCGATAGAAAATATCGTCAATTTAATTTAAATATACCACATTTCAGGAATTTACAATCTCCACGTTATCATGATACTGAGATATGAGTGAAGAGTAAAGAAAAATTGATTAAATAGGCATACTGAACAACTTATAAAGTATAATCTTACAAAAACTGCAAGATTTAACATCGTCACTAAAAAAGTACGCACGAAACTTGTGAAATTATGGTTTTCTGATGAGAAAATTTTCAATGTTCCAGTAACATATGCCAACAAAGAAAACAAGTTGGTACCAACTGTTGGACATTTTTCAAAAAAATATTAAATCATGATTCCGCATGTCATTTTATCACTACAATATGACTATCATGTTAACCAGACTTGAATCCAATTGACTTCTCCATATGGTGTATTTTGGCAACTAAGTTATGTTCACAATAAATATGAGAGTCATCTGGTCGACATACATACATATTTAAATTTATCCTCTTCATTAACATAATCATACATCAGAACTTGACCTAAATTGTGTTCCTGCTAACAGTGATATTTCAATTTTTCTGCCTTTACGATAATCAATTCCTTTAAATTTCCTCATTTTTACACCATCTTCTTGCCAGCACTCTTAATTGTACATAATATTCTGTATTTTCATTGATAATATAATGTTATTCATAACAAACTCGCATTAATTTTGATGAATGAAGAAAAATTTGGTATTTACAAGCAAAAACATTATGTATACTCCTGTATAAATCTTTATATACTTTGCATAAAGGGAGAGTATATAAAATGAAATTAATTTCTATTTACATTTAAACATACTTACTCTCCACAATGTGCCATCTTTGTTTACAAACTTGGTAACCTTGGTATCTACCATTGGTTTAAATGTACAGTATAATTAAATATTCAAAATAGGTGGAGTTTCTACTATGCATGGCCCATTGATATAATCAATATTATACGAGTATATGATGATGAATGGTAAGCTAAAGTTCTACCATTAACCTGTTAAATGATGTTAAAATACAGTGTTTCTTTTTTTTTTTGCTGATTTGTATTATTTATTAAAGTTGCATCTGCATCATTGCAATTGATTTATTCAAATTATTTAAATGCATTATAAGTAATTGCAGCACAGTAGGTAGGTATATGCCACAAAGATACATAATTCATTGTGTTCTCGTGTGTATGGAACAAAAAATAAATATTGGAATTGTCAAAGACAATAATATGATGTTCTATAATGGTATTTAAGGACAATGACTATATATGGAAAAAAAATTACGTTACAAAGGTCGTTGCATAGAATTTTGGATACATTACATAAATGTTCACATATAAATTTTAGCTTGTACAAGAATTGTAGCCAACAGAACGCAACATTACCCATGCAATTTCAATCGACTTCAGCGGTCACCGCGAATTTATCTGTTTCTGTCAGTCTTGTCTGGGGAACAAAGAGTTTACGTTAATATGCCAAAAATCATATCCCAATTTAAAAATGGTGGTGTTATATGTGCTTTTAGGAAATAAAAAAATAAATAGTTACTTAATATCATAAAGCTGTCCGACTGATAAAATTATCATTAATCATCATACAAATCAATTTCCAAAATTAGTAGCTCAAAATTTTAACAACCAATGTTACAGGTCAAAGGAATGGACATTGAGAAATTATCCTTGTTTTCAGAAGAGGAAATCCAGTTTTCATACCATTGTTAAGGAGGTTTTTAAATATGACTTGATCCCAAGCGAATATTGTTTGGTAATTTAAAGTTTCTAACATTGTTAGATGCATACATATTCTTTCTACGCAATTAATCCAATAACAGCATTTTGGGCATCTGACTATTATGTCCTTTATTTAAACAAATATTCGTTTTTCTATTTAAAACTATTTAAAAAAATAAACTACACTTTATGAATGCAAAACAATAAAATTTTAACTATTCAATTCATAAATACAAC
Organism: Penthetria funebris; assembly: GCA_027564355.1. NCBI lineage: Eukaryota > Metazoa > Arthropoda > Insecta > Diptera > Pleciidae > Penthetria > Penthetria funebris. The sequence continues at coordinate 10,129 of JANSTX010011333.1, forward strand.
ATTTTCCTACTCCAGAAATGCATTGCAACATTTACAATTTATAATTAAATTTGCATTGCCTTAATCAACACATTTATAAAAGTGAACACGCAAAACACTAAACTCATGTCTGCCTATATGGAAAAAACAAACCAACAAAATTGTAAGTACTCTCGTCTTCAACATTACCCATTTAAGGATCTTGAAATGTAAATTACACGCAAAGTAAAATAAATAATGAAATAAATTAAGACATTAAATGGATCTGTTCTGAATACCATTTCGTAAATTTAGTAAGAAGCTTTGAAGATGTGGAATAATAACAAACAATTTGTAGGTAGTTTAACTCAATTAACAATAAATCAACTTTGGGTATATCGAATTGAATTGAATTTTTAATTACAACCTGTTAATATAAATTCAAGAATTTAAATTTAGTGTAGAAATACAGTTGTTGACAGAAAGATTCAACAAAGAGTTGCGTCTGTAGATAGAAAATAAACGATCGTATAATGTATTTAAACATATTATTATAGAAAATATTTTTTCTGTATAAATGTTCCACAAATAGTATTAGAAGAATTAACAAAATGAATACCTGAATGTGTCTCATACAGATATGTATGTATGTACAGATTGTTAGTATCATTTAAAAACAAATGTCGAAATGACATTCAAAAAACAAAATAGTTTAAGCTATTATACGTTTAGGAACCGATAGTCTTATAACAACTCTTTTTATACTGTACATACTTAGTCGCAATATTCAAGATGATCGTGAGCCGGCGGTTATGTGGAAAAAAAGTTCTCAAAGAAGTTGTTCTATAGTAACGATTTTGAAATAAATAAACTAGCTAAACGAGAAGTAAGAAGGGCGGTTGATATTGCTAATTCTAGAACCACAAATCGGGTTAAATGAACGTTTTGAGTGTATGCCGATCAAAACGCCATTGATTGCTGACAGAGACGTAAATAATAGGTGAAAGCAATATTCAACTTCTAAACGAAATCAACATATTTCTGAATTAAATCCTGTGAAAAAGATGAAGCCAAATAATGCAGTTGGTCCAGATGACATCCCATCAAATCTTTATGGACATATCTAGCTGATATTGGATATCAAACTGCTTAGCAAATTTGTTAACTAAGATCCTAATTGGAGGTGAGATTCCAAATTAATGGAGACAAAGTTATCTCTTACCATTTTATAAAAAAAGAGAGACATACGAAATTGCTCTCAGTGCAGAAGAATCAAACTTACTTTACACACCTTAAAAATATGGTAGTTTTCTAATTAATATTTCAGAAAACTACTAATGCTATACAAACACTTCGTGTAATGATTGAAATATACAGAGATAATTGCATTTATAGTTATAGATCTTGAAAAGGCATATTTGAGACCCAGATATCTCGTTCGGCAAGCATAAAGATCTCAAACTGCTCCTGAACTATAACTCGGCTACAAAAGATCATATTGAACGGTAATTCACTTCAACTTACTGAAAAATAAATATATTCGAATAAACTCACCGTTTGGATCAAGTGAAGATTAGTGTTTGGTGTTTTATGTAATCGAAAAATGTCACCATAATAGGTAAAGAGAAAGATATATGAAACTGTTGTTCGACCAGCAATGACATATGGTTCTGAATGTTGGACTGCAGAAACTACACCCAATCAAGCTGACAATGTTTAGATGGCCAACTTGGAGTAACATTGAAAGACAGAATTAAGAACAACTATATTCGAGGCAATTTAAAAGTTGCATCTATCACCAATATAATCACTGTAAAGTTATGGTAAAGGTTGTTCAAAATAACTTGAAAAAGCTAAACGAAGGAAGTGACATTCGACATGACGGAAACTTGTGCCCTGAATTAGGAATAAGGCTAGGAAGCAGAAGAAGTTAATTGTTACAAGAATTGCATATATAAACAGTTTTTAACTGAATGCAATTTTCACATTGTAAATATTCAGTATATTTTTGAGATCGAAAGTTAATTGAAATTTTCTTCTGTACCATCCAATGACATTTTGCTGTCCAAGTATAAATTCACAATATTTTCAAATTTAAAAGCTTTTTTAATTTATTATAAATTGATATTTAATTCAGTGATATCATTGGAGGTCAAATTTTGCGGAAAATCTGTTATTTTGTTTTTTTAAATATTAGCAGCAATTTTTAATCATATCATTATCATCTTGACCTTTATTTAACAAAGAAACACAATGCACCAATAAGAGTTTCTCGTTTACTATTAATCCATTAGTGTTTAGTGAGTCAGATATAAAAGAATCAAATATATGAAAACTATAGACTATTATAGACCAATAATTAATTAACGTAATGTTCGATGAATAACGAATTAATCATCGACAAATTATTGTCATTTGAATATGATCTTTAAGAGCAATACTCTAATATTTAAGTTGGTATATTTCCTTATCACATAGATGTGTATGCAATTCAGATGTTTTACAAACTATAAGTTTATTATGTTTGCACCACAACTGATACGCTCAATGTAGGGCTTGAATGAAGTATATAAAGTGCATGTATTACGAATAGCATCACATATCCCCGTATATTGCCTCATCTACCATATATAATTTTATTTTATTCTATTTTATTTATTTTCTATTAGTTCTCACATTTACTTTAACTACAAAACACTCATTGATTCAACAGCATCTTAGTAGTTTACAACATTGCGAATTCCAGTCAATCCAATATCTAAAACTTGGATTTGTGACATGATGATATTTGTCATCTTGTCATACATCTACTGTTATTGCACTCTGAGCAACCTGAATTACGGATATATCTTTGGATATATGCAACATATAATGTACCTCAATCTTGACAAATATTATCTTGCAAACGGGTTTAACACGTAGATGAAGACCATTATTTATTTTTCTTCTACCAAATCTTAGTCCAAGAATATCTACATGAATATCTACTATATCTATATTCATGTGTGCCATGAGTACTAGTTGGTTCAAAAGTAATCTAGGTTGCAAATCGTGTGTCAGTGTAAATGAATGTTTTATCGACATGTCCAACTCGGTCCGTAGCTACTTAACACACATTGATTACTCATTAATTTTATAGACATTTTATTAATAGTAATGGGTATATGGGAAAAAAACAAAACAGATCGTTAAATAGACTTTATAACTCAAATTTATTTAATTTCTTTTTCATTAAATTAATAGGTAATTATAAAATTAAGATAATTTTTTTTTCTTCCAAAAATTAATTTCTATTATCTATGATTTATATTGTGAAATAGGTCTACAAGAATATGTATACACATATAATGTAAAATATTCGTAAAAGAGACATATAAAAATATTTAAAGAATGTTAAGAGTTGTGGTGTGGTGTCCATAAGAAGATGACTCATAATGGTCTTTATCACTTATGTTACGTATACAAAAAAAAAACAAAAAAACATCTAAACCGTATATATCCGTGACGATGGTGTTATCAACTGGCATGGCGCCAAAACAAATTTTTATTATATACACTCGTATGTATTATTTTTGGTTAATTCATGAAATTTTCGTTCTGGGTGATTCTTCAATTAATAAGAAAAATCCACAAATTATTGAAAATGTATTTTAAAATAGACGTAGGTATATATATTTTAACATAGCTTATAATAGTCATATACATATATCTATTAACATCAGAGTCATCAACATCATCTTGACAATTAGTCTATGCGGTAGCATAAAGCATCAACGAACAACCGTCATTATTGACAATATCTGTTCAATACGTTTTCTTCACTATTAGCACTGTGTTCTTGGACGGAAGTCTCTTCTATTATATCCTGGAGAATTAAGGTTAATTGTGTATTTTGCAATATCACAGACAGATCACCTCAGTGTTAGACCAATGTAATTCCAAGCAGCAGTACCGATAAACAGTTAATTTTAAAATTAATTGTTTATCTTAAGTTTAGTTTTTTGAAATTTGTGTCAACCAGAATCTATTCATCATATACCAAAAATTTGCTGAACCTTCGAAACTTTAAATCTGTTTCAAGCACTACTAAATTGTCAAAACTCTGACCAAAAATTGGAAGTCCCTACTTCATCTATTCCTTTCGCCACCAAATAACATGCCATACACGCAGTTTCTTACTAAAAATCCTCGAAAGCTCAGTATCATAATGACATTATTTATTTATTCATTGATTTAATCAAGAAATAAATTTAATTAATGTAATGTTAAATAATTAAATAAAAAATAAATAAAAACTTGACAAAATGTAATTAAAAAAACACCAAAATGATCAAATTATATATTTTGTGCTATTATTTTTAAAACCTGAAAAAGGAATATCAAATATTCTCAACATACAATTATAGTTTCAGCAAATTACGAGTATATAGCAACAAAGTGAATAAAAAAAATTGCATAAATAAAATATGTAAATATTCCATTAATAGCTTAAAATCAAATTTACAAATCAAAACAATTAATTAAATTTTTTAAAAGTAAATCTATAGCAAATAAATATTAACATTAATTATAAATGGCCATAAAATATAAAACCAATTTAACAAATAATTTTTGATTTTTCGATATTTTTATGAACAAAAATAAAAATCGTGTGTTTCAAATCAGCATGATACTTTTGTTAATTTAATACACCACAGGAGATTCTTTGAGGTCACCGCTAATCACCTGTTGGTCGCCCAAAAATTATAAAATAGAAGAATCCATGCCGATCAACACTTCAATTTTTATTTACATTATATTATATTTGTGTAATTAGTTGCATTATATACGAATAATATAACATTGATTTTTAAACAAATAATTTCAATAAAATTTCTCATGTATAGAATTTTACAAATTAATCTGTTTAAAAATCACTGAAAAAAGGATCCATAATAAAGTATACATATTATAGGAATAGAGTGACAATGACACCGACTAATATATAAATTATATATTCTATTGTAATACAAGAATAGCATATAATTGTCCAAAAAGACTTCTGTTCCAATGCCATTCAATTTGATAGAAGACAATCCTAATTGGCATTAGGTTCCAAAAACCTTGTCAGCTATACAATATTTCAAATAAATAGTTAATGCTAAATTTGTAAACTTTTGCAAATTGCAAAGCAATTACAATTATCCCTATCACCCTCAGATGAAAATTAATTGTATTTTAAAATTTATTATTGATGTTGGTAAAAGCCACATACTTTACATTTATGCAATTCATCATTTTGCCGACAAGGACATTCATACCATCATAATCTATAAATTAAAAAAATCGGCAATGCTTGGACTACGACTATAAACGAAGTAACCTTTAACAATATTTGTGATCAAATCATAAGACTGCTACAACAATAAAAACTCTATAACCATTTCCGAAATATTTGCATTTTAAATAAAATAAATCTTCTTAAGATTATGAGCTCCTAATACAAATCCACAAACCTATGAAATGTATCAACGTTTTTCATCAAAAACAAATATAGCAATTTCTCGCAAACGATTGGAGATAGAGAGATGGTGTAAACGGTAAAATACGTAATAATGCCTACTACATTTTATACACATATGCCAGATATTCTGCTACAACAATTAGCCTAAAACCCACAAAAAGTGAAATAAATGAATAATTGACTATATATTGAATACCGAATGAGGTCTTCTTTCCAAATTCCTATATTTACATTTAAAACACTTTTACCCATAAACTACATTGACTATTCGTCACATTCATTTGAATACGGAACACAGAATGTGCGCAAACTTATTAACACCTACCATATAGAAAAGAGATTATATTAACATACAATCCCTAATGAGTCTGAAGAAGTATATTAACTTGTATTCCCTATAATGATAGACAGATGATAATACTTTATCCGCAGCATAATAATTGGGAGAAACGATAGTGTGTGATGAGGTAGCATATTTTGTTAATATTGCCTCAGCAACTTGCAATTTCACCATTAATTTGAAAGATTTCATAACATTATATACAATGTCATACAATCAATTAATCATATATCGAGAATCGAACATCAATTGGCATAGGTGCAATGCATTTAATATAAAATAGAATTGCGATAATTGAATTAAGAGGTAAATTTTTGTTATCCAATTCTATATTAGTGTAAAAGTTTCCAATTTGTCTGTGAGATGTTTTTCAATCAAATTTAACATTGAAAACCTGCTAGAGATATGCAGTTCAATTGATTAACCCAAATGTTATAAGAGTGTAGTTCATTCTGCATTAAAGGGTTTATAATTATTAAGTTCTACATTCAAATTAATCAAAAATTTCAATGGCTTTAGATCATTAATCTCATGGTAATGGCTGTATATAGAAGAATATTTTACATTGTATTATTATGATTATCGAGTGCATGGAAGCATAATATCCAATTTTTAATCAATATTAATCAACTTTATACTGAAAATTCTTCCTATTAAATATTACTTAAAAACTACTATTAAATATAATTAACTTAATTTTTAAGATACTATATGTGTGTTGTGAAGAGATGAAGTAAAACAGAAACAAAAAAAAACGGAAATAAAATTAATTTCATCATTAAAAGTTTAAATTTATATACTAAAGAAGAAAAATTAAGATTAAAAACTAAATGAAAACAAAGTATAAAAATATGTATACATAATAAATTTTTCAACCATCATCATCAACATCATCCATTTCATAGCCATAAATAATATAATTTTGTTCGTTTTTATTAAATGATTAGCGTAATCAATATAGTATCATATTATAAAGCCTATTATAAATAATGGAATGAAACCAATTATTGTACATTAAAATAATTTGCAGAAGATGCGAATAATCGATTTTGAACACCTTCAGACAGTCAATTATTATATAAAATGTAAAGCTACCGACGATGGCCTATTAATATCATCAATAAATGCATTTAATAACATCAACATTATTATTATAAAATTAGATTTTCTTTTACATGGTATTTATTGATTTAAAATTATATGTAAATATTAAAAACAAAAGAAAAAGCAAATTACTCATTTTATATACTCTCCATTAATTAGATGCTTATTTACAGTTTCTGAAAGCAGAATTAATTAATAGTAAACATTAAATATATACAAGAATATATAAAATCTCTACAACAACGCTGCCAATATTAACTTATAACTCGAAAAACATTTCAGGCAAGAATATAGTATAATATGTGAAGAAAATGCCTGGTTTGATATAACCATATCTTCAAACAACTCATATACATAATGTTACGCTGAATTTGAAAGCGGGTATATTCTAAATATACCGCACTCAACATGGCGACTATGTATAAGCCTAATATGTTATCGTTGCAAATTCGATAATAGCTGCGAGCAAAAATGTGACGAAGGAAATCATTAGCAATGTATAAAAATATGTACGGCAGGATTAATCAGGAATGGATTCTGTGAAAATGAGAATTAAACAATCAAATTAAACAATCTGGAGATTTCAAGTCGTATTGAGTTGAGTTTATTGGCAAATGAAATTACTAATTATTTGTTTATAATTTATTATGAATAATGAGTTATTTTATTTTTCAATAAGTAATGGCTCAGGTTAACCACAATTGGGGCTCTGTGTGGGAAGTATTAACATTGAAGTCAATTCCAAATGTAAAATTTTGAGAGTTGAACACCGGCTTCGTAACTGGATACAGTACCAATCTAGCTACAATGTATTAACAAAAGCATAACAAACTAAATATGGTGTTGGAATAGTTGTTGAGTAGTATATTACATACAAAGGGGTTGGTTTGTAGACAGGATAATGTCTATAAAGATCATAATATAATCAATCACCCATATAAACATAACATCTGTACATGCTACAAACGAGATCCAATGAATACATGAAATTTTGAGAAATTCGAAATTCAATTTGAACAAAATGTAATAAAATGCAAAAGTTGTTGTAATTTGTCTACAAAGTGATGCCCGATGAGTATCATACTTTACAGGAAAAAGTGCTAGTAGCAATAAAATCGAATTTGAAGAAAAATACAAAAACAAAACGAGATATTCAAAAAAATTCAAGGCGCTTGAGGGCAAACTCAAGAGCAACAATATATATTGTACAAAACATGATAAAAAAGATCTTGTTCTAATCACGATTTAAATATTTAGGTAATACTACAAAATAAACAAAATTAGTGCAAAATAGGAACTAAATCTAGGTATACAAAATGTACAAAAGATGAGAAATGTTTTGATTGGAGTGGTTGAGGTTGCTAAGCCCATTTTTATCTCATCACCTGTTTGACAAATTTATTGCTTGTATCTAAAAATATTGGCATTAGTATTTTGTTTGTGGACTTGGTTACTAAGCACTTGATTGCACTGGATTTACACACCACTCTACCAGATTAATCAAAGATTTAGTCGATCAACTAGTGCAGTTTTTCGATATTAAATGCATATAAGAAACAACAAATTGGAATCGTTATACTGTCCCATGCGCTCTTAAAGCTTAACAACGTACAATATTTTCTTTGTCTATAAGTTATAATTACCGCTTTAATTACTAATTTACATTATGTCAATTCATTGATTTGCCTTGGAGTGACGCTCTTTTGCCAGTTATTCTACTACTTCCACAATTTGACTAATGTAGCGGATATACGTTTTATTTGAACATATGAAAATGAAAGTAGCTACCACAAACCTATAGACCAGTTTTGGATAAGTGTGTGGTGTTTTACCAGTTCAGCATCCAAATATCAAACCTGAAATATCGAGTTACCGGTAACATGGCGGTAAAGATGGGTTGATTAATCTAAATGTTATTAGTTTACTGCATTCGATACCAACATATTTATTAAACTTTGATCAATGTTAAAATGTTAAAATTTTTAATCAAATATTGAAAATATAAAGCACATTTTTTAATTACTTTATTAGTTACGAGCACAATAACATATTCAAACAGGGAATATTACCATATATTTTAATCGAAAAACATTAAATTAGATCAATAAACACCTTGCTTCATTTAACAAAAACAATATTAAATTAGAATTAAAGGTAATTTTAACTGTGTTTATAGCAAAAAAAAAAAACATTTAGCCAGCTGCTCTTGCGTGTCATTAAATTACAAAAAACAATCGAATTAGTTGACGGTAATTTTTATAATACGCCTGAATAAGTTATTTATTCTTTGCTGCCAAAATTGAAAAACACAAGAAAACAACTGAAAATAATGAAAAACTTTTCCGTCGTATTCATGATCTGCGATGCATGACATTAATTGGCCAAGATGTACAAAATTTCATAAGAAAGCAATTACGAATTGGATAAAAACTACATAATATTTTAATTAAATTAAATATATAAAAGTAAAGCAAAAAAAAAAACAAATTCAAAAATTAAATAAAATCAAATTCCTTATAAAAACAAAGCGTATTCAATTTGATTAAAATAATAAATAATTTATAAGAATTTTCAATTAATTGTATATAAAGTTGGTGGTCTTCTTTTTTTTGAATAGCAAATATTTATTTAAATATTATATCATCATCTAGATCACCTGATGTTAATCGGTTACTATATTCCTCAACAATACCTATGATCACAGACATCACATATTGTAGCGTTTCGACGAATTGAAGAATTAAACAAACATTCATTCATCCATTCATTTATAGTCATCTCAGCAAATTCTTTTATATTTTTAGATTATGCTTTCGAACTATATATGACACTGTTGCTTTGGAATCAAACATCTTCCATACAACGACCTAATTCCACAACCGATAACATTGTTCATTTATTACCAAGAACAAATTTTTTTTCGACTATTTTTAGGAACTAAAATTCACAAGAGGGTATGATTAAATTAATTGAAGTGTGCGTTTAAATTTACATTAATAAAATAAAGCCGCAACTGACATCAGGGACACTCATGGTACAACTACTTAAAACATACACGGTATATTATAATAAGTCACAGCAAGTCGCAAGGTGTACTATTGCTGTTGTACTGTTGGTTTGAGAAGGTTGAAACACAATTCTATTAGCAGTGATAATTCATGGCAATGGAGGAATATATACGTCACCAATGAATCGAAAATCGATTATTGTAGTAGGAAATTAGCACTGCAATTTTATAGAACGATTCTAGTCATAAATACGATGGAAGTATATTATACTTTAAAACTTCGACATCAGTTTCTATTGTGTACATTTCTATTCGAACTTCAGATTATTTGAGACGGTTTTAAGTTTTATGACAATCATTAGAAATACATCATATATACAATTAAATTCTGTTCAATTCAATGTTTATTATGCAATCAATAGCTGTGAAAACAAACAAGATTTGTAGTGATGGTATAAGAATAATATCAATTTATATATACATCCACCAACTAACGTGGTCTCACCTTGATTAGTACTATTCAAAAACTGTTTACTAAAGTTATTAAACATGCATTGATCTCCAAGTTAAGAAATTTATAATATAAGGAAACCAATAGTAATTGGGATGTCACCGATAAGATTCACCATTAGATCAACAAAGCCACTATATATCATGTAAAAATGATTTCATGTTCATTGCAAGTAAAGCAATAAATTAAAAAAATTGAGGTGTAGTTACAAACGTTCCCAAATATCATTTAAGAGTTACATTAAAATGTTATTAGGAATTATTTAATAACATTTAAAACTGAAATTTTATTGAAATAGTTAGGTATAATATATTACTTATTAATCATGGAATTATTTAATTACTTACGTAACATTTGTAAAATATAGTGCAAATTCAAAACAACATTAAAACGTATTTTAATATAAAAGACTGACTGTTTGGCAATTGTCAAATTTTTATGTCATTTGTATATGGCTAACCACACGTTATCTAAGCAGGGTCGTCTATTCACCTTTCGTTCAGCTAGTACAACATAAACTAGGGCAACGCCTTTCCAAATTCAATTTCTCAAAAATAAAATAAAATAAATATTTGTATATTATTAATTAACATAAATGTCAAAAATTTGACAGCAAAGAAGTTAATATAATGTTCCACGCATGTGCGTAAGCTGTCAAACTTTTAAATAGGCGAAGCAAATGCGTTTTTCGCCTCCAGCGACTAGAGTATGTCAGCATATATTGCGAATAGAGTATAATTTCGCTCTAAAGTATGTAGCGGGAATATTTTAAAGTTTAAAAGTAATGTTTTTAAACATTTAAAATCATTATGAAAAAATTTTGAAATAATTTTTTTTTCTAATTTTCGGCTTTTAATTTTTCGACCATTATTTTTTTTTCTATTATACAGTACTACATTGTGGTTGTAGAAATAATGTGAAAGGGCTGCATGCAAAATTACATGCATAAGGTGATTGTCAGATTTGTCATTTTTGTTGATGTATAGTTTGATAAAATTTGTTAGTTTGCGTTGATTGATAATAAATATTTTTATTTGATTATATTAATTAGTGTTTATTTTTAGTGTCACATATAGGTAATTATCATAGATATGTTGATTTGTACTGTCGTTTTTTTATTCTTCTTTGGCGACCACCATGCAAAAGTGGTTATATTATATAAAATAATTAAGTTTTAACAATATAAAAAACAAGTAAAATCATTTCTGATTTCGTTTTCGATAACATCAATTTTAGTTATTTAAAAGAGTAATAAAGAGTTAATGCAATTTAACACCTTTGTTTGAACGTTTGAATATATATAGTGAAACATGTAGTAAGTTCACAGTAACCTATAGTTGGTTGGTGAGGAGTTTAGTCACTAAGTCCATAAACAATGATACTAATATAAATTCACATTTTTACCATAAAACTGATATTCACTTTTTTCTGGTGGTTTCGTAGTGAGGTAAATATAGATTAAGCAATCTCAAGATGTTAGTCGACCACTTCATTCAACCTTAAATTGATTAAATATTAGTGTATATCTAGAATTATTTACGGTTCTATGTCAGAAATAGCTAATACATTGTAGTCGCAACATTAGTTCTTCGAAGCATCATGCAATGATCATAATTAAAATGTTAGTGTATTTGTTAAAATAGAAAATAGATTAGGACAACTTCAAATTTTGAATTCATTTGCTTATGATGGGGCGCAGTGTGTTATAATGTGTTTTAATAATTGATATTTTACATACAATCATGTCGCATCAACGAACAACCACCAGAACCACTCTCACTTCACGCCACATCCTTAATATTGCGGTACCATAGCCATATTAATGACAGTTCGTCGCCACTTTATTTTTGTTCCATAAGAATTGCACAATACTCATATTTAAATATTTTGAATGCCAATGTACAAAATGAAAATGTACGTTGCAAACAATAAAGATCTTACGTACTATAACTGGTCATTCAATCGGGGGAGCGAATGCCATAGGTTATGGTGTTGATCGGTTTACTTTTTTGAATTTACTATCGGTTTTCAGTTGATTGTTGCATTCAGTGTCTGAGACAAATGTCTAATCGACATTTTATAATTAGATTCAGGAATGTGAATTGCTAGCACCTTATTAGTTATTATTTAATTAATTATATTAAGCCTTTTTTTTTTTAAAATCATGATATATTCTACGAGATAGATTATACTCGCTTATGTATACTTTAAATGGAATTACTTTAGTAACCAATTTATCTGCTATAAATTTTAATGATAGAAATTACGTGAACATCATTATGCCAATTGATGGCAGACAATTTTTTCTTTTTTTTTTTTTGTAGCAATAACCACAAATTGAATTTATAAAAAAAAAAAAAATATTATATAATTTCAGTTTTTATATAAAGTACAATTTGCTTATTTTAATATTTATTTAAAATTACCAATGCATAAAGTGTTATCCCCGTATACGAGTTTATATATCACTTCAGTAATATCAGTCACGATCGATAGATTTTATTTTATTTTATATGCACTATCGTGATATAATAAGAAATCATATCTAAAATATTTAAAAGATCATTCAAAAATGGAGTTAAATATGTAATTTTACAGATAATCTTAAATTATATTATAAATACTTAAAAAAAAAAATCATTTTTCATGACATTACATAGATTATAAATTAGCATATTTTCGAAAAGAAATTAGATTATTTTGTAATATCAACATGAGATTACATACAGTTTTCAGAACTCTCATACTCGTATATATTCAAATTTGGTACTTATATCTGTGATGAATCTCACTATAATTAAAATTAAACTTATCGAAGGAAACCAGCTGGCTAGATATATCTTTTTACTCGCAAAAATTCTAGAAAAATGGATAAACATGTGTTTTCTAAAATTCTCAGCTGATTGCTTGATGCACGAAATATTAAATTTCCAGAAATTATGAAATCAAACAGAATGTCACCTGTGTTAGTTTTATCCGCTACATTTCCAAGTTTATGTATTTTCTTGAGAAATTTCATTGATTATTGTTTGTGAACTTTTGCTTTTCTTCAATTTCACGACTATTTTTCTTAATGTCTGAAATATTTGATACTCAAAAATTAAATAACTTTTACCTACCTGTGTTTGCTACCTGTGTTAGCTACATGCATAACTGACTCACTGAGTATAGCCAAATTTATTTAACTTTAAGCATTTTGTAGCAAAATATAGCAAAAGAAATCTAAGTTATCTGTAATATTTACTACCACTAACTTGATCACAATGTATGTCAATTTTTGGTGCCTGATCAAGTCTACAAATAGGATAATTGGTTTGTTGAGTAGGTGAAAAATATTCTATATGTACGATTTATTAACCACTTTAGTGACTAAAATTTTTATAAATGTAGAACCGATCAACTATAATTTGCTTTAACTTTTTCATTATTATTTTATCAGACATTTGGGGTTACATTAATATTAGAATCATAATGTCACCCTATGCAACCGTCTGGATTAAAGGTTCGAGTTAATGATGAGAATATTATGATTAATCTTTGATGTTTCTTAAATCATTAAATATGTTTTTTTTTAAATTTTATCATATCCAATTATTATATACATAGTCAATAAATTCTTGTAGATATATTTTTAATTTATGGTGACAAATTACATTTGCTATGATCGAACAGATTTACTGCGAATTACATTAATTACAAACACTGTCGTTTACATATTATATGTTCTCGTAGATTGTATTTAATATCATTGATGGATTGATACCTTCATAATTTGTAATATAATTTTACCGAATATGCTAATAGAAAAATAATCGATTATACGTTTCATTGAATAAATCAATGTTACTATATGGTAAGAAGATGAATTGATTGCCATAAATTATAAATTGCAATATTTAAACATTGTCTTGTGCAAATAGATTTACCGTAGTTATCTTAAGACTATACGAGTCTTTGTAGAATGAATTTATTTTTTGTTTTGAATTTTATAAAATATTATTAGCAATTATTTATTTATATTAAAGTTATGTTTTAGCGAGTGAATACCCTTTAATGTTTATCAATTCAAAATAGCTTTTAAATGTGGTTCATATGGGATGCGGGGGAGGATTTTTTTTTTTTTTTTTTTTTTTGTTAGTTTCTGGAGAAATTACAGTTTTGTTAAAAAAAGGTGTATAGTATTCTGAATCGATGAAATTTATTCCGTTTGTTTTTGAGAAGTTGAATTAGTAGGACATAATTATCAGGATATATTACAAATTATAATATCTTATAAATAGTGCATTTATAATTAAGGAATCGACTCAAAAGTTAATAAAATTCTTTATAAAATTCACATTTTCAAATTTCTAACCATAGTTATTTAGGTTTTATTGAATTTGAAACAGAAATAGAGATGTCAGATGAAAATAAAAAATATGTTGATGCAAAGAGTTAATTATTATAGACTATAGTCTATAAATAATTGTACACCTGATCTCTCAACTGATCTAAAAAAAACTTAAGATTACAGAATTTCGAAAATTTCATTTTTCTATATTTTTCTTAAGAATTATGAGAATAATTAACAGATATTACAATGAATATTAGTAACATGTAGAATTTTGGTGAGGACATTTAAAAAATTGTAATCATTATATTATTTACAGTATATTAGAAGGTTACTCTGTATAGAATAAATTATAACTCCTTATATCAGATACAACTTATCATCCGCAGATAATTTCATATGGTTAATAATTAAAGTTTTTAAATTTATAAAAACTTTGTCTGTTTTCATAAATATAATTATTTTTTTTAATTAAAATTATTATAACTAATATATAATAAACTCATAATCCGAAGAAAAATTACTCTACCACGTAATACTAAAAATGTTAAATTATAAATTGCAATTGTAGGTAAGTTAAATTTTCTATTTACGAGTATATTTATAGCAAAAATTCTTTTTTATAATTATTTTCATTAAACATTGCGTAAATTTTAATTAAATAAAATGAAAAATTAAAAAAAAGGCAATCTATGCAATTTAACAATTATACACCATTTTAAATATTACATAGCATTTGAATAATTACATTACTCTAATCTTTATTAAATTATATAGCTTAGTATGATTAATTATATTAATTAGTGGAATATTATGAAGGTTTACATAATTGCAAACAACTATTTCTATACTCAGTACTCATGTAATAATAAAATAATATAATTGTATGATAATAAATTTATAAAATTAATTTTATGCACGAGTTTATTAATTTATATTTAACTGCTGACATAATCCATAGGAACACAGATAATTCGTTTATTATATTAGACTTGGATATCATATCTATAATCAGATATTAGATATGATAATTTTCGTTAACAACGTAAGCAATTATAAAACCCAATTAAATTGATTTTGCTGGTAGTGTTGTATGTAAAGAAGATAAGCTACAAATTGTTAAACTAAGGAAAATATTATGATTACCTGGTTACAAATCCAGAAGTATAGAAAAACCACTTTCTTAAATTATTGAAAAATTATTATTGAATAAACGACAATGCAATAACGAATAAATGGAACCAAATATTAACGATATTTTTTAGGAAAACATAAGTATCAGTAGGTGTTAAAAATATATATACTTAGATATCTATAAAAAATATAGTGGTGAATCAACCTCAGCATTGTAGATTTGACACAGTCGATCTGCTTCAATTTAATCACGTATGCAGAAAGAGGAACCTCATTTCAAAAATTATGCTAAACGCTTATGAATTTTATTTCAATTAAAAAAAAAAACGTATCAAAAATCTACCTCAAGGATCATGTGGAAATTGTTTTGATATTTTAAAAAAATATGAAACTAGAAACTTTAATAACAGAGTTCGTGTATAATAAATTTGTTAATAAAAATTAAAATTTTGGTACAATTTAAGATAATTGGAGAAAAAAAGAAAAGAAAAGAAAATTAAGGAACATTACAATAAGCAGCGATATGTTTCATTTATCAGTAGATTACACTGATGCGATGTTAACACACTTTCTGCGAAAGAAAATCGTTATGAAAATAAACATTATTTAACTGGTTTGTTGCTTACAACAAGCACAACCTTACTTAAATAGGGATGTCAATTGATGTATCAATATATTTTGCAGTTTTACCTCGTATTTTCTCAATATACTTAAGCCATTCAAGCAATCCATATTGTTGTTCGAATTCATCACTCGCATCCAGTAATCGAAGCTACATGAAAGGTTCATATGAAATAAGATATTATTATATTTATCGCAAATTGTCTTCATATGAGAGAGTATTTCGCTGTCTTTGCAAGCGTCAACAAGACTTGCACCAACAACCAAGGTCAGCAAGAGTTGCACCAAATCACCGACATTATTTATATACGTAAATTAACTTCAAAATCTTTCTGAATGATTTTAAAACTTAAATAAATTCCTCACAAATATTCTCTTTAGAGTTCATGTACGTAGCTGCAAATGTGACATGTATTAAATACTAGCTGTGCCCTTGTAAGGGTCAACAAGACTTGCACTAGATCAGCTAAATTATCAATATACGTAAATTGACTTCAAATTCTTTCGAAATGTGTAAACTTGATGTTGTGAAAATTATTATTCCTGATGATTTAGGGTTGAGAACTTTCTCTTAAGCATAATAAGGATATACATATGTATGAATTAATTGCATAATCACATCTGTTAATTATATAAGACTGTCCCTAATTTTATATGTATGATAAATCAAAAATATCGCCAAATATTCAATAAATCCGATATTTCTATAAAATTAAATAGTAATTCCTTATCTCAAATCAAGACTGTGTGTTGAAAGAATAAAAAGTAACCCATGAAGCTTATCATAAGATTTTATTTTCGGTTGTATGGGGCGGCTTTATTAAGACCAAAAAGGTTTTTATATGTACCTTACCAAAAAAAAAAGAAGAAAAAACAGAAAGATTTTTCAATGAGTCACGTGGATAATTTTCGGTAAACCTTTTTCAATTAAGATTCCTTGTTTTTTCGAATTTAATTTATTATCAAATAGTATAGATAGCTAATGCGTATACATTAATTAAATAAGGTGTCACTTAAGGTATCAAGTGTATTAAATCATTGAAATTTGGAAAAAAATTAAGGTATATCATATTCTTTAAATTCGGAAAATTAGTGAAGACATTAATTATTGTATTATTTGTCATATTAAAAATATTTCTTATAAACGTTGTATTATGGTAAGGCTATATTGTTGTTAATCATTTCTAGAATTTATTTACAGTACATAGTTGGATTAAATTAGACACCGAATAAAGTGAATACAAATGTCATTGGGTCATTGTCAACCGTTGAGATAAAAGATTTTAAAACCAACTACCTTTAAAGGTTTGAGATATTGTAAAAATCATATTTATAGCAGACCATTTATTTATGTTTTTAATTGAAAAACACTGATGTTTCCTAACTATTAAATACAGTTAAAAATAACATATTATGGTGTAGTTATCAAAAACTATGTATTTACAATACTATTAATATCATTAAATTTATGTTTTATTTATGCCATCATACGCTAGTGACTACGTACATTCATGTACATTAAGATCGCTAGCATAAAACTAATCAAAATTGTTGTTTTGTTTGTTTTTTTTTTTAACAATATTTAACATCGTCAAAGTGAAAAGTTAATTATAAAATTATCAGCAGGAGATAATCAAAATAATGTTTAGCTAAATAAATATTTAAATATTTTGATTTTCTTGTAGATACAAAATAATAGTATTAATAAAATTATGTTTAAATTTAATTATGCCAATCATTACATAGCAATTTTATTAATATTCATCATCATTTACGTATAATACAACAGCATACGTTGATGACAGACTGGAAATAAGAAAAAAAAAAATTATAAGACAAAATCAAGAATTAATTTAATATGTTTCTTCTTTTTTTTTTTTATTTTTTTTTAATTAAAATATTTTTATTATCTTTTAATTTCTACTAATAAATGCGAGATAAATACCCATCATATAAGTTAAATCTTACAATTTATTAAATTAAATAATGTATGAGAATAAAATCTTTTAATGGATATAATGTCATAATTAGTGACAATTATTATATAAACATAAATTTCTAGTAAATGTGTGTCTATGAATTTTATCATTACAATAAAATTGCTATTTAATTACTAAATTGAGATATTCACAAACTATGTATGTGATATCTTAATATAATATTCTTTTATAGTTGAATGGAACCGACGTTGACAAGGATGCCATCAATTTTTTCCTTTTTAGCTTCTTGTTTTTTTACTCTTTTTTCTTTTTATTTTGAAAATAATTGACCCTTAATTAGTCCAGATTTTTTAATATTCATAACTGAATATAAATTTGATTTGAAATTTTGGTGGAAATATATACTGTACTTGTATATACTCACATAAAGACCTATGACGGCAACATCTACATGATTTATTCTGATCCATAGAAGAATCGGCCATTGATGCAATAAAACTGAAAATTGTTCACCAATAATCATTTTTCAGAGAATGTATAACAATTGACCGCATCTTTCATTCTCAGTCAGACAGCAAAGCTGTATTTCTTTTCGAGATATTTTGATTTTTGCGTAAAAAATTGAGTTTAAATTTGTACTATTCAATATTTAAAAAGTTATTTGGATTCAAGATAAGATACACAGATAAGCAATGGTAATATAAAATATATCAAACTTTGTGAATATAACACCGATATATTTTAAATTGTTATTGATCCCATTAACATTTATGGCTCTATTGATATAGTTATCTAATAGCGTTTTATGATAAATAAAAAAAAAAAATTGGGTTCGTCGCTTAGGTCTTTTGTTTTTTTTTTTTTGAACCAAAGTTAATCGTGTAAATTAATAGTATTTTAAATGGTGAATATTTTTGAAACCACTTAATAAATTATTTTTTTTTAATGAATTGAATTATATATTAAAGATCTACAATGAAAGCAAATTACTGCATTTATAGAAATTCCGATTACTATGAATTAAAAACGTGGTGACCAGTTAGAATTTGTGATATTTTTATATACATTTTCAATTTGTCTTGATTACTGTCTCATTATTTGTGGTCATATTAATTTCATTAATTTATACAAAATTCTAAAAATGACTCAGTTTCTCGACATATAATTCTAATTGAATTTTAAAAATAAAATCCTACAAAAGAATCTTAAAATAAATAAATGATTGCTAAAAAATCATATGATTAACTAGCAGAATGTTTGATTAATTTTTTTTTATTATTTTTTAACATTAGTTAATTTATAATCTATACTCTTATGACGACAAATTCTTAAAAGCTTCCGTAAAATTTTATTTATTACTTCTATAAATGTAATAAAATACCAATAATAACATAATGCATTTTGTTGCAAAATGATAATATTTTAATATGCCTTAAGTATGAACCACGGTTAATTATAACCGTTTAGTATGTAACGGCTATTATAGTACATGTATATTATTTATAACTAGTTATTATATAGTTAATAAAGTAAATTATAAATCTTTTGTCCCTTAAGAAGATATCGGTTTGGTTTTAATTTTTTTTTTTTTTTAATTATCGATGATACTATGAAATATTTCTTTTATATATACATAATTCTATTTAAATCAGTTTCATTTCATTTATAATTATCATTCAACAATCTTCCAATTAATTCAACGAGAAGAAAAAAACGTGTAGTAGTTGTTGATAAAATCTTCCCATTATTATTAATATTATTATTATAATTATTATTATTATTAAACATTGGCCACCGTTTTACCATCTACATATTATAATAATATAGTAACTACATGTATATGAATATAACATATTAAAATTTTGATTTTACTTTGTCAGATATAATATAATAGAGCAGCATTTTACAAAAAACAAAAAAAAAAAAAAAATAAAATGAGGCGTGTATCCCAATCTGGCAAGAAAACAAAAATTAATTGAGGAAATTTCATTAAAATTTAAGACTTACAGAGAAGATTATTGTAACACTTACTATGTTTTATAGAGGTTAATAAGTAAAATTTGACTATAGAAAAATCATTATGAATACTAAACACAGTTTTTGTATATAGATTTAATTTACCGTAATTGCATGAAAAATATTGACTAATAATGTATCACCCAAAATGTTTATTTATTTTAAAAATCAACCAAAACTTAATTTTGCAGTTTTTAAACAGAGTATTCAATTTTGCCACCAGTTACCATTAATGCGTCAATAATAATTCGAAGAGATATGCTTTGCATTCAGTGTTGAGTTCAGAGGACATAAGATTTTAATAAATTTGAATTAAAGTAATTAGTATTTTGAGGTTTCCATTCATAAAAATATGAACACTGAAAACTTTGAAACTGATAATTTTCAATCATTTGATATTCATTTCTTAATGCTACCATACAGTACTAAATAATAATTTTAATTTTTATTAGCAGTATAACATTAACTTTTCATTTTCATTTTAAACAATCCATACAAGTGAAAATGCATCCTTTAACTACACATACCTTTATGCGAGAAAATTAATTTTTTTTTTATCAAAATTTAAAAAGACAATTTTAAAACTGCAGTCTGTCGAAAATTTTTGAAAATTATATTCTTAAAACATATTTATCATCATTTTATACAAAATAAAAATACACAAAAAACAAAAACTTAAAAAATCGACCAAAGGTTGCATAAACGTGCATCGGACTAATATATATACTGTGCAGTCATAAATTAATTTCTTTATCAAAAGACGAAGAATATTGTCGCGTCGCTCATATACAAACATAAAGTGCACTTATAAAAGCAAAAGATAATTTACCAGTTGCATTCTTTGGATTCATATAACAATTTAGATACAATTAGCTATCAGTCAAACAATTAAATTGCTTTTATTTTAAAGTCGATTTAAAATGTCATTAATGAAATATAATTATGCCGATTAATTTAAATCAATCAATAAAGAATTTATTTTTTTACAATTTATTCTATAATTAAAATGGTCATTTAATCAAATAATAGATAGTTTTCAATGACGAAAGGATTTGTGGGTATATTGCTTTTTTTTTCTGATAAATATTGTATTTTATCATTTGCATATTAAACGTATGAATATGGAAATTTCAGCAATAATAACATTATGTACATGAATGGGTCCAAATTTTTTTCAAATGCATTCATTATGATAACAATTTATTTAAGCTATAAATCTTCCTCAATGTGCCCCAGAATGTAATGATTATATAATTTCACATTGAAATTTTTAATTGATCATCGAAAACCTTAAAAATACAGATGTCCTCTTGTGATATATATACTGTTGTACGATATCTTTATGCGTTTTATTGGGTTTCACTATAAAATAATTTTTTTTGATTGCCAAAATTGAATAAATAAATAAATTAAATTCATCAATCAATATCAAGTCTGTGATTGATATTTTAATTAACTTTCCAAATTGACATCCATATGTGAATAAGTCCGTACTTTTATATATAAAAATGTTTATATATAACAAATTCTTGTATTTTGTATAAATATACATTTTTATTAATCATTTATTTATAAATTATAAAATATTATATTTTATTTATATAACAAAAAATAAAAAAATTAAAATGAAATAATTGACAAATAATTTCAACACAAACAGTCACAAATTAAAACAGAAAAAAAAAAAATACTTAAAAAAATATCGAGAAAAATGAAACATCAAAAGCGAAAAATTTATTCTGACAACATATTTTTAAAATCAATTCAGACTTGTGGAATCCGGTTACCCATCATCAGCACAAAAACGACGAATTGGACCATAATTCGAAACCACAATATAAAAACCATTTAAAACTGCAACATACTTCTTGTAGATTCTTAATTAAGATGAAAACATTAGCCTTTTTTTTTATGGTATCGTCTGTGTTTTGTCATTTCTTTCTGTTTTTGGTTTTGGTTTTATAATTTTTGTATTTTTTTTTTTAAAACCCATTAAATACTTTATTTGTTTTTTGTCACCTCTCAACATGGATGGAACGAACATAAAATCTTTTAAAAATAATGTAATACATTTCAAATTTTATAAACAAATTAATGTTGTGTTTATATATTTTGACCACTAAATAAGACAAAAAAGAAAAAAAACACAAAAATATATAAATAAATAAAGTAAAATAAAAGTGAAGGTTTTGTGTAAAATGTGGATGGGTTTTTATATATTCCATTGCCTTTACCTCAAATTTTGGTAATAAATCAAATTCTATAAGTTATATGATTGAATATAAATTAGAGACACCAAAACAGACGTTATTAGATTATAATAATTTTTCCTTATAAATATAATGAATATTTTATTAAAAATCATTGAGTTTTTATTGAAATTATTACCAATTAATAACCAGAAACAAGTATTTATTTATAATAAAATAGTACAGAATGACACCATATGGTTTGTGCAGTCACTTTAAGCATATAGCTTGACCACCGAATTTTAAATAAATAAATTTAAAATAGAGCTTAATTAAAAACCTGATTCAGAGCTTTTAATGAAATTTAGGGTAGCTAGCTGTTAATCCTAAAAATTTTGTAAATTTGTCTCATCAGCATCATCTTGACCCTTACACCTTATGGGTGCATATAACGGCACTACGATTAAATTTCTGTTTCTAATATGCAAGTTACATATAAATATATATAATATTCGATTAATATTGTATCTTACGTAGGTTAAAATGGTTCAATTAAACCGGAAGCAATTTTTTCCTGTGGGTTACTAAACCACTAAAATTATTTTAATATCAATATATTACGCATCATTTTAGTACAGATATTGTTAACAAAATACAATATTTCCAGAAGTTCTCTTCTCAGCAATACGGTATAGCCAATGGATGCTAATGTGCTTAAATTCGCCATTCAGTCTCCAGTTACACAGAATTTTACGTCCGAGAATTCTAATCTGTTCCATCTGGTAAGATATCGAAGACTAAACGATATGAATGCGTATGACATTAAAGATCTTATCAGTTTTTTAAAGTGATCGTGAAATCAAATAGAATGTCATATTCTATGAGCGTATTTCCATATCGACACCAAAAAGAAGTAAAAAAAAAAATTGATGAACATTTAGTTGTTAGACGTTATTCCATTGAACACCTTATATAATTGATTGTTTTCTTATTTATTGCAGTAAAGTGCAGAAGGTCTAAAATTATCAAGGTTATCAAAGAGTTATCTGTAATATTTTGTAAGGTTAAAGTTAAAACAAAAAAAAAACATTTTTTTTTTGTATTACATAGTGTTAAACAAACGATGAAACTATTCAATTCCCACGAGCGAGAATACCATATAAAACAATATAACTTATTAACCAGGTATTCTTGATGTTAAAGTTAAAATTTACATATAAAAAAAAAGATACACATAATGTTGTTGATTTTTTAATATAATTTATGATAGACAGACAGACAGACATATTATGTAATGATCGATTTTATTTTAATTTAAGATCCATAACCACACGAATAGCATATACACTGTGCAGCATATAAGCTATATATAATACTTGTTGTTGACAAGGTAGTTGATGTATTTTGATTAATTATATTAGAATTAAGTACATTATGTAAGTTGAATTTATATAAAATAATCATTGAGTTCAAGTATCAATGATATAATTATTGTATTATCATGAAGTAAGCTTCTTCACTATTGATTATGATATATATATAATTTTTTTTCCCATATCTTTTCATTAATTGAAAATATTTGATATTCGAATTGGTGTCTGGGCAATCATTATCCAGAAATTCATGTCAAATATGTTATATGTTCGGTGTGCTTCGACATATGGATATTAAAATCTCTTCCAAATAAATTTCAGATTATTCCATATTCGAGCACTGATTAGAGGGCATTTTATACCATTATTGAAATAAGTAATAATCTAAAATCAAGTTGTGTAAACATTGTCATCTGGGATATACGTAAGTTATCGTTGGGTTATCTTAAATGTAAAGTACATGTATTTTATTTTAGTGTGACATAAATAAGTAAGTAATTATGTCATCTGCAAATAAGCAAGTAATTGTGACATCTGCAAATAACATAGTTCATAGAATAGAATACTTTACATTACAGTAATTATGATTTACGGGCTTTGACGACTCCGAATTGGTTTTCTTTCTTTTGTTTTGTGAAGTAATTTTTCATATCTCTGCAGTTTAATCTGTATGTCATTCCTTATTTTTATAAAATGCTCCTATTTAATATAAATATCAGCTAGATATTTTAATTTGTTTTGACTTGTCTCACAATTTGCATTACTGTGATTCAAAAATTTGCCCATATAGACGTTCTTCATTTAACAGCAGATTAAAGGATTGCTTCCATTTAATATTTACCTTCATGTCAACAATCAAAACACATTCGCTTTCATCTCTTATAAATTTGACGACGCCATATGATCTCAGATTTAGCATTATTTTGTTCTACAAATAAATTTATTTTCCAATATGCAAAGAACACTTCAACATTCCAATAAATAAATTCGTCACTGTAAACCGTTTCAAATGTTTTCTACATAATTTTCAGGTGTTGGTATAAAATTGAGACCTTTTCAACATTCAATTTAGCATGTACAGTATTAATATTTATGATCGGTTGATTGTATTGCTATCCCCAACACTGGAAATATGAATTTATAAATGATATGTACAATACATAAGTTTATTTTATAATTAACTATCTTTTCAATTCTGCACACAGCATGTAATAAAATTAGTAATTTAACTCACAAATACTTGAGATACTAAGATTGTTTAGTTTAGGCAAAATTCACTGTTCTCATTTTTCTATAATTCTGTTGGTAACACGAAACCAAACACCCTTTTATATGTAGCCTATGAGTTCCCTCAATGTTTCTGAAATAACGGCACAGATGTCATGTTGTAGTAATTTTTACTGGTTCAGGAATTGAATTCTTTTTGTATTATTCAACTGTACCAATATTACAGTGAATCACTTCGGCTTAGTTTGTTCCATTAAATATCACCATTGGGGAATTAATTTATTCCTCTTTTGTGGTGCAATTTTCTACAATTATGAGCCTCATATTTAGCAGGAACATAACTAATGTTTTTTTTTGTTTCAAACCTTATTTTTTTTGTTTGTTCAATTATTTATAGATCTTTAATTTTTAGGTATTCTACAATATCAATTTTATCATAATAAATAATTGTAGTCGGTGATTTAGAAAAATATTGACAAATTTAATTATTATAAATATTCCAATAAACATTGAAAAGATAATATAAAATATTAAAATTAATTATTTAATCTTTATTGTTACGACATTAAACGTGATTGGCATTTTTTACACGAAATTATTGAACAAATTCAATTAAAACAAAAAATTCTCTTAGAAAAAAAAACAAAAGACCTAAGCGACGAACCTAATTTTTATTTTTCCATAATGAAAATCGATGCAGAATATGTACCATAACGAAAGTATTTTTAATGGGATTGTTTGCCATAACAAAAAAAAAAAAAAAAGGAACAGAAGTTAATTTCAATAGTTTTTGAAAATTTTAAAAATTATATAGGATTGAAATTTTTGTAGTTTATTAATTAAATTCCGAATGGATTGATGATAATTTAATGATTTTAGGCACCTTATGAAGTATTCACCCAATTAATGGGACTAGTGTTTTTAGATTAAATGGACTAGTGTTTTTAGTGATTGATTTTGAATTTTATCAACATTATTTCTAATAATTTCGAAATTGCATAATATTTAACGAGTAAAAATGGTTAATGCTTGAGTATCAGATATATAATTATGAATTGATAATTTCATTTAAATAAAATTAACGTTTTCAAATAAATTATACTCGTATATATTTCACATATTATACTATTTGGTATGCAAATAAATATATTTTTAATGTTAAAACATCGAAACACTTTAAAAGCGGAACTGAAATAATTTTAACTGAAATTGCGTGACCAATTGATTGACAAACTGTAAACTTTCAACTAATTTAGTTTGTAAATTTCATTATACTTTAATTCGTACATGGTACATTATAACATACTAATATACTGTACGAGTATTTATATAGTACTTAATTTATATTGACTATATAATATATATAGTAATATATAAATAGTATATTCAAACTGAAATGAGTAATATTATACACATGTACTTATTA
>JANSTX010011334.1:0-18555 GCA_027564355.1 Penthetria funebris
CTGTATAAGCAATCATACAAAAAGAAAAAACATTAAATCACAAAAATAAATATTAAATAAAAATTTTAAAAAATAGTGCAGAATAAGAAAAAATAATAAAAAAAATATTGGTATTTTCAATAGACAGAATAATATAAAGCAGGTATAAATGAAAATAATGTGTGCTTATTGTCTTTCATTTAGGCAAGGCAAAATTACCGAATATATCTATATATATAAATTATATTGGGATGCTGGAAATTTATACTAAATATTTGGTTTTCAAACGAATTATTTTATTTTAAAGGAAAAACCTTCTGTTATACATTTATACTTTTTATTTTTTCTGTGCTTGTGTTTAAAGTTTAATATGTTTTCAAGTATTGTTTTCTAGTATTGATATATAAATAAAGTTGAAAGAAATTATACTAAAAAAATTCATTGACAAAAAATTCATAAAAACAAATAATTCTCTTCATTACAAAATTACCATTTAATTCAAAAATAAGACTTTACTTATTACAAACGAAAGAAAGTGACAGAGATATTATTCCAAATAAAATAAAATTAAATTCAAATAAATTCAATTTGAGTGGGGTTATGTTTTCTACGATAAAATCAATTGAAAAGAATTTAATACATAGTCGGCCATCTATTATCGTAAACAGCTAACACCATGTCCATACTATATAGTATATACAAAGGTTCCACTTAGATTTTAATATGAAAGTGGTTAAAAACTTCGATGAACATAAAATTGAACTTCGCAATAATTTGTTTACCATAATAAAATTTAAACTAAACATTATCTTAAGCATGGATGGCAAAGATTGCCCGATTTTTATAAAAAAATTAATAGATGAGGAACGAAAATATGGTAAGAAACGAGTGATATAAGAAAAGATTGAATAAAGCAAAGAAACAAGAGATCCGATTTTAAAATTAAAATAACATACATACATACATAATTATCTGCGGGGCCCTACGACAATTATCAAGACGCTAATGAGAACACATTTTGCAAGTATCTTGAAGGAATTTTCAAATAATTTCCATTACAAATAACAGCTGTGACGAAAGATGAAATTATTGAATTTTTGCACAGGCACTCACAAATGAATCTTCAGATTAAAAATATAATTATGAATCACATAATAAAGGCAATAAAAACCAACTTGAACCTGAAAAAGACACCAGGATATTGCAATACTAAGAACTGGTTACTGTTAATCACAATGTAAGATTACTAAAAAAATCTTAATGTCATAAGTGAAAATAGTCGTTTTCGCAATACTACTATCTGCAGCCAAAATCATATATTGCGGACACAAATTTACATTATATGATATCAGGTCGGGAATTCAATATGACAGTGTACTGGGTCTGGTATTATCTGATATATATAGTACACCTACCAATAAAATACTAAAAAATAATGGTGGTAACATTTGCCGATCTTACGGATAAACTGGCGTCAACTGAAGACCCACAGAAAATATGGCAATTACTTCAATGTTTGCTAAATGACAAGAGTAAAACGTCTCCATAAATTGTATTGGTTGATGGGGCATAACTAAGCCATATCAACAAACGAATATGGATCTACCTAATCAGGTCCACGACCTGAAATTCTTACATCGAAATAGTATAGCACCTCCAACTTCAAAAAATGAAATTAATTATGGGCGTACCATGCTTCGTTACTGATGATATAATAAAAACGGTTCAGAAAATGACATAGGCACGGTATGTCATCAGAAATTATAGTAGGATGTGGTACTAACATAGACTACAAGCCATAATTATTATGTTTATAATTAGATAACAACTATAATATACAAAATACAAAATATCGCTAATCAGTAGGTTCCGTAAATATATATAAATAATAAAATAAATTTAATCAACGTTAAACACTAATAAGATTAGTTAGGGTAAATTAAATTTGAGAATAAAGATAGAAACATCCGCAATGATAAATTTTAGATGCTAAATATGCAAAAGAAAGCGCCTACAGACCAACCGAACATAAGCGATAAGTAGAAATTTGGATCTAAAAAAAAATCAAAAACTAATTAAAATTGCTTGACTGAACTTAATTTAAAAAAGTTTAGAATTTTATTCTTTTGTAGGACATCTTAAAAGAAATGAAGAGACAACTTTTTTCTTCGTTTTAAGATAATAAAAACTTCGAAAAACAGCGGATAATTGGCCTTGATGAAACTAATAAATTCAATATAACTTTCTAACTTTAAATAAAAATTAATTAATAAAAAATTTGTTTTTTGATGATTAACATCTCGACATTTATTTCACACGGGAGCGTCAGCGAATAAACCGCCATTGTTTATAATCTTTGGTCAGTAAATTGACTCCACTCCATCTGTGGTACTACACATTTTAATGACGGTTCTTGCCACGTTGTTTTTATACAATCGAAGCTTTTATCGCCAGTCTAGTGCGTACAAATATCACAGAGTAGGTACCTCAGTCTGTGACCGACCCAATTCCCCAATCTCCGGTTGACAATTAAAATCATTGCATCTAAATATTCCACTCAGTATGTGGAACTTAACATCAGTCTCAACACCCTTATATCTGACTCAATTTGCGATAGCATTCAAATGTCGTTAGCGTAGTCGAGATGTTCAAGTCGACTGATTGGATCTGATTAAAACATCGTCCAAGACGAGCAGGAACAATTGTGGTGACAGTATACAACCCTATTGAACATCCGAATGCACATAAAAAATATCAGCAAGCCTTGTACTAAACTCAATTGTGACTCACAATATAAAGCGTTTATCATCTTCATCAGTTTATACAGTATTCCAATAATTTCTAAGTGTTCACATCATACCGCATAACCAATACTATTGAATGCCTGTTTAAAATCGATAAATAATATACATAATAGCGTTTCAATCGACACCATAGTTTTCAGTTGACGTGATCTGTGTAAGATCGAACAGGTCTGACATCTGCCTGTTGCCATCGAATATCCAGTTCAAAATCTGATCTAATCCTGTCGTGCACAATAATAGCTATAACTTTGTTCATCGTGTTCAGCAAGGTGATACCACGTCAGTTCTCACACATATGTTACTCTATTTCAGTAATTTAATTATCAACCTATTCACAAGGTTGGAATATCATCAAATAACCACACTTCACTAATATTGGGATACAACATTGATACAATGGTATCCAAGTCTACTTTCAACATTTCTGGCGACATATATTATCGGCATTGGCTGTCTTACCACTTTAGGTATTTTAATGCGGATTTGATTTCATCACGATATGGAGCAGAAGCTATTCAATGCCTTGAAGCCGATCTAAGTTCAACGGAACTCTAGATAACTTTAATTTCGTGCTTAATCAGGAGTTCGTAAATTTACTCAGTTCTTCTTTTCATTTGCTGAATCTCATTTGATATCAATAAATCATTCGTAGTTTAAATTGAACTTTCTGTTCTAAAGCACTGTCTAATTAGTTTGTATGTAAGACGGTAAGTTTCGATGATGATGTTTGAATTTGCAGCGATTTATGCCCGAACTGCAATGTTTTCAAAAAATGAACGCTTTTTCCGTAGTGCACTTTTACCAATCGGTTCTGTTGATCCATAGCATGACTGTTGTAATAGCAATTTTAAAGTTTATCTTTGACACTATTATGTTCCACATTTAATTACTTAACCATTCCTTGCTTTTATAACTTATGACAGCAAGAACGTTGTCACCAAATTTGTTTAAGGCGTTAAATAATATGTGTCAGTGTTGCTAAGTCGCTCGTGAACCATTGGCATTTCTTATT
The DNA here is from genome assembly GCA_027564355.1 of Penthetria funebris. Taxonomy (NCBI): domain Eukaryota; kingdom Metazoa; phylum Arthropoda; class Insecta; order Diptera; family Pleciidae; genus Penthetria; species Penthetria funebris. The sequence continues at coordinate 3,796 of JANSTX010011334.1, forward strand.
GTCTCGCAGCTTAGTAACATTTATGCGCCTATCAGTTCTGGATTTGACTCTTTATGTGTGCCAAAAGCAGAGTAAGATTAGTAAACTTTATTTTGTATTTTTCTAAAATTTCCCTTAATTATTATTTAAATTTTTTTTAATTTGGAAGATTTTATCAATTTGAATAGCATATACAAGTATGTACTTCAAAAATTCAAATATAACACAGCCCAACACATTAATGATGATTTGATTACAGTTTTAAGAGGATAGTTCCAGGAAATACATCTTTCTTGTTGGTTCACTGGTGCATCATCATGCGAAACAGTGTATTTAATGTACATTGAACATCGTGGTTGACATACAATCTAAATACAATACCATCCAAATCTATAACTTTCTTAAACTTCATGCATTATTTAGTTACCCCATTCCACAGTTCATTTTTAATTTATACAATACTACCATAACTATTTTATTTCATTTTAGGGTTCGTATCACTTTATATATATATATATATATATATATACAGCTTGCTACATTCTTATGCTCATTTTATATAAGGGTAGTAACTTAATGAAACAATGAAAATCTACCAGGTAGCGGACTTGTCCAATTACTGGTACGTCATCAGAATGTGGAAATAAATGGTCATATTGAAACAATACAGTCAAAATAAGCAGATTAGAAAGAAAATAAAATATATAATTAAAAATTAAAAGTGGATGAAAGTTATAAGCAACCAAATAGATAACACGTAGCCTGACATGTTAATAAAACCTGAGTACGTGCACAAAAAAATGGAAAAAAAAAATCTAAACTGTATTAAATTGGTTATCAAACTGACACATATTTATATATATTTAAACCCAAAACTTATTTATTTTGGGTAAAGGGCAAATGTATTCGTGTGAACCTATAATAAGTTAAAGGAAAAAATGTGTATTTTGGTTTTCTGTATTTATATACGAATGAATTTAATGGACATTATATGTACCACAAATAATCACTGGATAGCTAGCTATACTTGTACATTTGTAGGAATCGTTTTTGTTTTATTTTGGAAGATTTCTCTGGCATTTCTGTAAGTATAAAATTTTGGAATTTATTGTAATACTATTGTGTAATATGTATGGTTTTGTCTTTGGTTCATCCTGCCCAGTTAATAAAAAATTATTGCAATTTTATTCATAGAGAAAATAGCATTTATATTTAACAAATATAGTTGTATACCTGAATGAACTTGATAATAAATATTTATGAGATATCTCAAGGAAATTTGATCATTATATATTACTATTATTTGTATACAAGACAACATCGAGTTGACCAACATAATATGAGATAACATAATGACACTTAAGTGACACTTATGTAATGTAATTTTACACCCACGCAAATAGGAATGGAGCATAAATACAGATGAATTTACTGTACTGAAATACTCCGAAAATATTTAATAATGTTACTAAAGATAGACAGTTAAGAAGGCACAAAATTATAGTATTCCATTTGTATTTGCCTTATTCCATATTAAAATAGATATGGTGTGAAATCTAGAATAAACACCCGCTCACCCCACGGAAATGAGGTCGAGATTATGCTTTTTGCATAGAGAATTTTAAATTAATACGAGAATGCTAATATCGACCTTTTATGAAATTTTCCTATTCACCGCAAGGTGGCTCCATACCTTCCGAAAAGTACTCATAGTTTCCAAAGCATAAGAAAAATGTAAAATATTTACGAAGAAGCGTTTTATAAAATGTTGAAAAAATTTTTAAAAAATTCAAAATTCATCCCAGGAGAAATAAAAAAAACTGCAAAAATACGAAAAAATTGATACCCAACTCCCCCACTCTTCCTCCGCTACGGACATATCTTAATTTTTTTGTTGGCGCCCGCATAACAATTAATTTACATTGTGTAATTAGTGAAATTATTTGCGAAACCAATGATAAGTTACAATTTCAACAAAGAAATATTTAAATAATTTGGCAAATTATGAACATTTTGCTGAAGATCAAGGAAAATAAGCCTCCATTTTGTTGGCTGTTACACAACTTTTTGCTTCAACTACTTTTCGCATATTTTTTGGATAGCAAATTTAGGGACAGAAGTCTAGAACCTTCCCTTCCATGCAGTAACCACCCCCACCCTCCAACCATTCCGAGTGTCTTTTTTTATTTTTTTGGTCAACATTATTTTAGTAATTACAAAATATTCTGTGCTGAATTCGTATTTTACTTTAATTTGATTGGTTGTTGCGGTGTGAAATGAATCCAATGGTTGCGAAAATAAATTCCTTTCATAAATATTTGGTAACTTTTAATATCCAATAAATGTTTTTAATTATGGTTTTTGCTCATTTTTGTCATCAAAACGACAACAATTTTTAAATATTAGTAAGCCAACTAAACCAGAAGTGAAAAAACTCAATGTCTGATTAACGCAGCATGATCACTATTTGGTTTGTGAGCAGATTGTTATTAAACTATTGGCAAACATTCGAATGCAGGTTAGGACTGTGAAATCCATTGAAGTTGTTTGACTGGATAAAAACTATGTAACATAACCATTTGCAGATAATTTAGCACCAAAATCATCACACGGCGAGGGATAAGCAAAACTTGAATATGTGTAAGAACTATGGTTTCATCATACTGAACACAATAAAAAGGTGAAGTTCATTCTCATTTTACATTGGGTTATGTTTAGGGTGAACAACAAACCACACTTTAACGGTATTTGAGCTCTGGATTTGACCAAATGGCAATTATTATCCATTATTAATTGAATCATGTACCGACAACAATTCAAATGGAATTCAATCGAATCTCTTTAATCTCGTAGTGGTATGTTATAACACTCATCCGTGTTTTTTATATATTACTGATTGTAGTGCTATGCAAATATATGTATATACTAATTGTAGTTTGCAAATTTGAAAATTAAACAAATTTGATTCCAATTGGATGATCAGTTTACAAGTATTATCAACTTCAAAATAAGAATCCTTGGATTTTCTATATTTATATTCAGTTAACTGTAATAAACAGCAAATGTGACTAGTAGAATATGGGCAATTATGTAAATAAGACGTTTCTAATAAAATATATTTTAAAAAATGTGTAATTACAATATTCCAATTCTGCATCATTTTCTAAACTTTTACGCCTCGAGGGCGCATAGGGCGACATTACGATGGTAATTTCCTATTTCAAATAAACATGTAACATCAAATGAAAACCCAAATGACTATTATTGACATTTGCCAACTGGAAAATATAGGATCAATCATAATTATCCAGTTATACATTTGAATATTTCAATAGAGTGATGCACAAATTTCCAGCTACCTAGTTTGTTGCTGAATTGTTTTTCCAACTGGTCGACAAACACAACATTAGTACCATCTTTATAGCCTCGATCACACGCCATTATTGACATAAACTGTGATCGAGTAACCAGTGACATCGCGTGGAGGTAAAGATTGGTTGAGTAACCTCGATGATAGTAAACCATTTTCCATACACAATTTGTTCCTGAAATATGATAAAGCAATAAATTCAATGTCATTCAATGATGTGGTGCAATGTAATATACACACAATATTATGTAAATCAATGAAAATATGTATGAAACGCATATTTGGGATTATCTAAAATATGTAAAAATGTAAAAAGGAAAATCATAAATAGAAAGAAAGGAAAAATTGCGACACCATTTTACATAATACTATAGTTCGTGCATGGAATCGAAATTTTTATGATATGAAAGGGAACATTGCATGAATAATGTAAACAAAAACGCAAGGAACAACTTAGTTATGGAAATGGAAATGGAATGGGAAAATATGGTCTATAAATGTAATAGTATATAAGATTGTATAACCATGTACTGACAAATTGTTTGATGTAGACCTGTGTGTACATAGGTCGAAAAATAAATACAATAAAATGGACGGACAATTTGCACGACCACAAATGGTAGAAATTTTTAATTAATTTTATTATTTAAGGTGATAAAATTTCTAGTTATTTTGATACTAAGTTGATGCAGTAAACAAGGTATAGAATAATACAAATAGACGTTATAATTAAAACTAAATTGGGGCAATTTTGTAGTCACGTCTCTTTAAACACAAGAATTAATGAACTCATATTCATTTGCAGTCTGTAATGTATCAAATAATTTGAGTAACTTTTTATGAGTTGGCTCATAATTTCGGTTATGTTTATCATTAACATAAATATATACGTAAAAACAACCCAAAATTCACATTCCTACTACCGTATTTAAAAATGAATATCAAAAGCTCGATAGTCTACGTGCACAAGTGTACACAAATATAAACAAAATAGTACCGGAACCGGGTAACTTACCAATTGCAAGAACATCTTATTGACCGATATTGTTGTTACCAATAATGTCTAAACTTTTTGGAAAAATAGTACTGAAAATATTATAATAACCATTTAAGAAAACAAATTATTACTAAATCACCAGTTTGGACTTCGTGACAAAAATTCTACAATGGAATTCACATAGGTGAAAGTTCCGTCAAACCACACAATTTTTATGTGGAAATAGAAATTACTTTTTAGTCCCTGGGAACAAATCTCCAAGGTTCTATTGTATTTGATTCCGTTCATGTAAAGCCAAGAAATTTTTTGTATAATACATACAACCTTAAAATTTTAAATATAATTGAAAGAATGTGTGGAAGTATAAGCATAATCGGATTACTCCTTGAACTACCTCCCATGTATATTGCGCACGATAACATGAGATTGCATTGACATATCTCCATGAAATTATGTATATGTCACTTTTATCTGATTTCTGAGCCTAAGTTCGAAGATGAGGAAAATTGGAGGACTCCTTCAAGTACCTCCTATACAAACTTTTTACTCCTTCTAAAGTAAAATTGGGTTAATAATATCATTACTGATTAAAATAAGTTAGATTATGGTAACATTCACTAATTTAAGCGAAAGTTCTATGTACGAGATATCAACTATTTTGTAATCCACTTTAATGAATATTTATATATTATGTTGTGATCCGTTAAACAATTTCTAGGGCCTACAATAATTGACAACCAATTATACGTTTCTCTTGTTTTATATTTTGTTTTTATATTTTAATAGTTTTATTTTGATTAAAAAAAAATGTCGATGAAATTTAGGGAGTTATTACATTTTGCATTAAAACCCGTGGAAAATAATTTTGAAAACTAACAAAAAGCAAACTGTTCGGTAGTTGAAAATGTGCATGAATTACTATAGTTCAGCATCAGAGTATGCACCACAAATTCAGACAGATTTAAAAATACTGACACAAGTAACGTATCAAATACAAACACAAGTAACGTATCCTGAATCATCTGATGATGCAGGTGTCAGAATACAACGGTTTAAGAAGATTAAAAACAAAAACAGCGATCTAGTGCAGTGAATTCATAAAATTCAAGAGAGTTCAATAAATTAAGAATTACATTATTAGATAGTTTCAAAGACTTGTTTCAATAATAAATTAACCCACATTTGTTTCAGTATTACAGTAACGTATCGGAAACTATAATAATCACAGTTATTTGTATAAGGTGGTTTAAAATTGGTTTAATATTGTTTCGAACGTATTTTATTATTTGACTTTTCAGTCATTTAAAATTTTAAAATCAAAATATAAAATTGTAAAAAGAATATAGCAAGCGGGAATGCATTATTTTAAATAAATTGTTTGGATTATTTATTAATTATCAAATTACTGATCATTTTAAAATTGAGGTGTTCAAATAAATTTTAAAAGATTTACAAAAAAAGGACATTACTAGTGTTAAATCACATCTGGTTACATTGTAACCACATTTATGGTAAATTATGTTTTAGTTTTTAGTCTGTGAAATGTAAACTTCAAAACAGTTGTGACAACGAAACGTAACTAGCAGAAAGAAAGCTTTAGATTTCTAGTTTCATTTGAAGAGAAAAGCAACTGAGGGTTATCGATTGCTACGTGAGTTGTATAAAAACCACGTTCCACCAATTTCAACTTATTATTATTATTATTATACTGATAAGGTCAGTAACGCTTGAAGATGCAGAACTGACTGATTTTCCCGATTCCGGCTCCCAAGTGCTTTGTTCTAATTAATGCTTAAAACAGTAAAAGCAATGCGATTAGATACCAACTTTAATATTTCATTTAATTTCGAAAGAGTTAACCCTCGGACAAGGTACGACAGCCTAGCTCTGCATATTTTTTCGCATTAACAACCCCAGTTATAGTATTGTTGAAAGTCTGGTATGACGTTTGCAGAACCTTGTTTTGCTCAGAATATTTATTATGCTTTAATCCAATCTATACAATTACACGGGCTTCTCTACCGGCTACAATTGATTGCGCCATTAAGGTGTAATAGATGAGACAATACTGATGAAAGTAAATAATGCGAACCCGTGAGAATTTGGTATAGCAATATGCTATTTTATTGTATTTTTGAGTTGATCTTTTATTACTATGAGCAAAATTTTACTATTTTTATTTAAAATAATTATTTATCGGAATGATACTTAAACATTTCGATATCTACACCAGATTGTTGTAATCTTTAAAGCCTTGAAAAGCATGCGGTCAAAATCAAATTACAGATAAATTTACACCGCAATAAACATAATTATAAATCAATATTTATTTAATTATATAGTGATATGCTTGACAGTATCAAATGTGAAGCTGGATATGAAAACCATAGATACTCGTCTGGTATATCAGTTCATTTTGTCTTGTCTGCAAAAATATCACGAACTTGTTAATGCAACTTTTAAAAATCAAAGTTAAGTTGCATTACCATATCCCGTCTCAGTTTTGTGGTCACGATTTTTTGAACTGGCATAAAAGACGAATATGATTTTTATGCGCGACTTCTTTCTGTCTGACAGGTACATAATTAAATATGTAATTATAATTCTTAATTCTATTGAACAATTAAATAATTGCTTTTATTGATAAAAAAAACAATAATATAATAAAAATTAAATGTAAATATTCGTATTGCTTCCACAAAATTGTTCAAATCATAAATGGCATTCACGCTTTATTAAAACAATAAAATCATTAATCATTTTATCAATAAAGAACACTATGGATTATTTCTGCTTTTGTGTCATATTCCTAATTCGGGGTTAGTAGCATCTGATTCTTAATTTAGTTTTACATTTAGTCTGTTCAAATGCATTTCAATTTATTATACAAAGGATTTATAGCAATTCTGGTAAGGCATGAATCGAATTGAAGGTACAGACCAGAGATCGAAAACAATGGCGATTGATCGTCGCAATGATGACGAGTCTAAATGAATATATATGTGAATTCGAAGATGCATTCGATCAAGCATGCAATCAAGTACGTATTATCATGTTCCACAAGCTAAAAACTAATCCAAATATGGAAATGCACCTTTACTAAATCGCAAAGACAGGTTCTCGAATATTCATTCATATTTATCTTTATAGACAATAGTATCTTAATCATTTTAAATTTTAATTACTGTAAATAAATAATTAATATTTAAATTGTAGTAATAAATGCATAAAGTCCTGCTTATGTGACGGAATCAACTGCTGTAACTGCAAATTGTCGATTCCGGCTCTGGTGTACCAGCAAATGGTGCAAAAAAAATTGGGCAAAAAAAAAAAAAATTCGAACACATTGAAGGCTACATTGAAGGAAATAGATTCCACACACCCATATTCGTGCAGCGTCCGATGCACATATCGGAAAACTTGAATCATCCGCACCAAAGGATGGCGTCCTTGAACAGTAAATTGTTTTTAAAGAAGTTTAATGTATTAAAAAATATTAAACAAAAATATTAACAATTGAACTACTTTAGGTAACACAACGGCGTGACCATTTGGCGAATCCGTTAATATGTGACGGGGTTCGACGAGTTAGAAACACATTTGCGAGCTTATTGATATAAGTTAGTTTTTGTTTTAATTGGTTATGAAATGGACGGAATGGATTAGGAATGCTACTTGCAATTTACTAATGAAGACCAATATAATTTACAGACAAAATATCATCAATTGGAAAAGTTAGGAAAGATGCACGACGGCGGGATGGGCGTACCATTTTTTCCACGTTGCAAATGCACTTATGGCCAATGATGAAGACATAGGTAGTTGTTTTGGTAATTGATGATGTTGTTGAAACAGATGTAAAGTTCCGGGATTTGACGACCGTCAAATACAATATCGAACGAGAATTTATAAGTGGTAATATACTGGCGATCTGCTAAAAAACGCACTTGACTGTAATTCCAAGGGAAGACCAGGACGTTAAAAAGCGAAAAACCAGAGAATGTAGTAACAGTACACGGGAGTGTGGAGTATAGTGAAAATACTGGTTAGAGATCGTAAAAAAATGGTAGTTGTTCATTTACGCCCTATGCTCCCGTGTTGAGTAAAAGTTGAGATAATGATGATCCTCTATCTAAGATATTTGGCAGGCTACTATCCTGACGGCAAATGGAATGTATTTTTTATTATAGACTTTGATAGTATCCACAATCAATGTTTAATTATCGTTGATCCATATATTTGGATAAATTAATTTAACGTCACGCTATATAATGGTTTATTATAATCTAAAGTCCAGAACATCATAACGCACTTATTTAATATCAACTTTTAAAAAATTTCATATAATAAGTGATTTTTACTAATTAATACAGGATCTATTATATCCATTGAAATATCGCAGTCTGTACTTTATATAGGAAAATGCCATTTAATTGATTAACTATTGATGAGTTATTATGGTGATATGAGTTTCTGAAATAAAATTCTAATACTTATAATATTTCAATAAATCAAGACACGCAAATAGACGACGTCAATTAATGTCAAAACCATGTGAAATGATAAAGAAAGGTACTCAACTATAATAATATATTTCACATTATATTTAGTCACCCATAAAAGTGAAATATATTGTGCACTCGTACGGCACAATAAAAATTATGTGCCAAATATAAATGTAAATGGTAAGTTCATTGAAGGTATGGTGTTTAACATAGCTATAGGTATTGTAATAGATGTTGATGAATCGAGTGTTGTCTAACTTATAGGTTATTCAACGCACTTTACTTCCACATGAAATCACCTAAAAGCAAGATCATAAAATATTTCTGATATTTAATTATATCACCCTTAGATGATTTACAGCATGATATAGTCATAGAAACATTTTTAGACTAACACCACCCACCAGTCTTGTTTGAATATGTATAAAACTCATTGAAGGTGTAGTACATTTAACAGATAACTGACTTAGTTCTATGATTCACAACACCAATAAGATAATAATACACACAAAATTTTGATTTTATGTGATTTTTTTATGCGATTTTCGATTTTAAACCCAATTATTTATATGATTTCCAAGTTATATGATTTTCTTTCGCCATATTGTAGATATTTTTATGCGAAACTCCATTGTTTATAGCTTTTATTTATTTATTGTAAAAAAATTGCTATTGGGATCCCAGTTATATATGTTTTTATTTATTTCATGTAAAATCTTTCTATGTAACTTTCTACTGCAATTAAAGCATTGGCAGTTAGCGAAAAGTTTTGACACCATTAATGACATTGATATCAATGATTTGATTGTGTATAGGTAAGACCTTTCGTGATGATGATTTTATTGGTATTTTATTTGGTCGCGTCGAAGATCCAGAAAATAATAGTGAAAGAAAATGAGCCTAACCAACTCACTGCAAAAATAAGATTAATTGATTTCAATTTCTTGTGAATGGTTAACACATATTTGTTCAAAATTTATATGCATTCGTATTTCGCACCACTTCATTACTTGAGTTAATATCGGCTATTTTATGCGATTTTTTGGTTACTTGTTTGATTTTATGCGCTTGTCGAAAACTATGGAATGTTCATTCTCTATTAATACAATGTCAGTCTATATTTTTACAATAGTCATGTGCAATTGAGTGCAATTTAATTAACTGCAAATAATTAATGACGGTTCTACGCCACATTGTTTTAGGACGAACGGGTCTGCAATTACCCTGGGAATTCCACTTAAGTGTGCATTAATATATCGGTAGGCTTAGTGTATGGTCGATCCAGTTCTTATTCCTTCAGTTGACAATCCTATTAATCGCCTACAGATTCGCCAGTCTCCACAAATTCTCGTTTTATATTGTATTTGGCTAGAAAATTTTTAGTAGCTTGAATTTGTGACACAATGTTATTTCTCAGTTTCTAAGTTTCGCAGCCACATAGTACCGATAGACAATTAGTTTTAAAGATATATGCAATTTAGATTATTCAAAATTTGTGACAACCGCCAGAATCTCCATTCAGCATATCAAATATTTGCCAGAAACAATAATGAAGACAGCATAAATCATTATTTTACACCCGAACGTATATAAAAAATATCATCAAGCTTTCCACGATACAACACGATATAGATTTTAGATTTTATATGCATCAGTTTAGATAATGTTCCATAACTTTCCAGAATTGTTCACTCATACTACGATTAATACTATCAAATGTCTGGTTGACGTTGACAAATAACATTTACACTTGTGTTTGCCATTCAATCGACTGTTCAACAATAATTCTAAATGTATTGATATGGTTCATGCAAAACTAACCAAGCTAGAAACCTGCATGTTCCCAACTAATATTTAGTTCCAAAACTGAACTGATTGATCATATGCCATACACAATAATAGCTATTATCTTGTACATGGAATTCAGCAAATGATACCACGCCAGTTGTCATACCACACACATAAGTCAGCATTTTTCGGAAATTTAATTATCAAACCGTCGTTTTACAAAGTTGGTACATCATCAGACAATCACACTTCACTTATAACGCACTCCAATATTGATGCAATGCCATCGAAATCCACATTTAACATTTCGGCTAATATGTTATCGGAGCATTTTTTTCAAAAACAAACTTGGAGCAGAACCTCTGAACGAACCATCTTTTAGGTCTTCGATCATACTGACTGTGAGCAATTTGAAGTTTGAACCCATTCAAGAGCTCATTAAATTACGCAGTTCATCTTTCCAGTTAAATTTTTGTTAGTGTATATTTGTGCCGACATGGATTAATGTGCAAATAATTAATCACGGTAGTATTTGTTTAGTATTGGAGTCGAGTAGTATTTGTTTAATATTGTAGATCATAAACGGTTCACAAAACACTGTATGAATTATAGTCTAACAATTAGGTGTGACTCATGTTATACTAGTATTTATAAATTTAAAACTCAGTGTGGTTGGTTGCCACTAAGCACTACCCACGCTATTTATATCAAAAGAAGTTGTCGATTGTATAACTGGAAAATTATTATTGATCTTATATTTTCCAGTTGGCAAATTTCAATTATAGTTATTTGAGTTTACATGCAAATTTGAAACGGCAAATTAATATTGCAATGCCACCCTATGTGCACTCGAGGCGTATAGGTTTGGAGAATGATGATGCGCTTTTTATGCGTTAGGTTGACATGATGATGACAAACAACTGTAATATTTACAAACATCATCTGACAAATTTAGTATACAAGATTAAATCTAATAATTGTTACACATATTTAAAATACATTTTATAACCAATTTGATTTGAACCTAGTGTCATATTATGGCAATATGGCAATTTTGAGCACAATAACCTGGATCGCCTTATTTTTCATTTCATAGAAATATTTTCCCATATAATGACCATGCATAATAACAAAGAAAAAGTAATTTCGTAATTAAAAAGGAAAAACTACAGAAAAATATTATATTTCGTAGTTACAAAATGAAAATGATTCCATATTTCAAACAAATAATATTTTCTGTCGCCATATTAATCCTCTGTTTTGTTTGTGGAACATAATAGAAAATCATAAGCCTTTTTGGTTTATTAAAAACAAGCAAAATATTGAAAAATAAATTATCTTGAAATAATTTCTATTAAAATAAAACTCAAATAAAGAAAATATGAAATTTAAGTTGATAAAGGGTACATTACCCTTGCAACAAATAAATAAATGAAAATGAAATAAAAACTTTTCAAAGTTTTTCGTTATATTTGTTATGCGGGAAAATAATAACCATTTTGTCGCCAAAAGTTCTTTAAACTTGGCGTTGTTTTCATGTTTTGAGTGATGTAAGAAATAGTTTATGTCTGACCTTATGCTCTTAAAGAGTCAACATTTTGATTGTTCCTTTTATTGTATAAATTTAAGATTGTTGTTCGCTTATTTCAAAAGCATATATACAAACTTTCACGATGACGACTAATTGTCATATTATTTAATGATTGACGTAGCATTTGAATAGCGTAAATTGAAAACAAAATTAGTAAGTTAATCTTAAAAACTTATACAATATTCACGTCAAACAAATTTTGCGAAGAAGGACTCTAATATGGACAACGAGTTGTTTTTAGTTTTTTTTTTTCTTTTGGGTAAGAAGAGATTCACAACATTCGCCAAACATCTGTGAACACTTTAAATTTCTTTGTGGTATAGAAATTTATAGTGTTTCAATTAATACACTACGTTGCCAGTTGCAATCGTAGCACTTTTTATTCTGGTATACTTAAATAAAACATATTCGTTAAGTAAAGTAGTATTTAGGATCAGCCAGTCATTTACTTCGTGACAGAAATATTTTAAAGCTGACGTCCACCATGGCATACTTTTCCATATTGACACAATAAATGTACCAACAATTGACTCTAATTTTACAGTATTTAGACATTTTATGCCATGATCAATATTTTTTTTATAATTGTCGTTGCTGTGTTAACGGATGTTTGATTCTAGACATTGTTGATATAGATCTTCACCAAAGTAATTTGTTCAAATATACATTTGCTCCCAATAAGTCAGTGGATTCTAATGTTTACATGTTGAATTCATTAAGTCACGAAAATAATTTGTAGACATATTCCATCTTCCTTAGCGTATTATTTAATTAATAGACACATTAAAAGTGAGCTAAAGTAGTAATTGGACAGATTTATGAGGTAATACTATGTGGTTATTAATTGTCAAAATTCACAGGATGTCGTTTAATAAACAAAATAATCCTTGGTAAACATATAAGTATGACAATCAAATCTGGCTTGAAGTGGAGAGTGCATACTCTAATTTCCCTATGATACAAAGTTATGTGATCAAAAAAGCTGATATTTTACAAGTATACTGTCAGAAAATGTGAGGAATTATGTGCGTTAGTATTAGATCTATACAAAAGGCCGAACTAAAAAAAAATTAACAGATTATTGAGGTGGTATTATGAGGTTTTGTCCAAATCCTATCATTCTTTAAGCAAAAGACAATTAAACGTTAAATACAAAAAATAGTTTATGCAAACAATGCAGTACATCACAATAAATTTCCTTAATAATTGTAAAAGTCAACACCACTTAAGCACACTTTGTAGATTTTAGGCCGTAAGTTTTTAGAAACTTGTGTCTGATTCCGTTTATGCAACGCTTTGAAGGAATAATCGTACAAAAATCAATGTGCTTAGAATTAAAGAAAAAAAAAAATTACATGTGTTTTTAACTTAATTAGATTACTCGCTAGGTTACCTAAACTGTTAGTCCTTATATGTGAAAATAATTCTCTTCACAATAACTAGAGATTGCTTTGAGCTAACATCAGCAGTTAGCATTTTTAGCTAATTTGTGGATCTAAGTTGTTCTGATACGGTAGACAATTTCCAAAATCTAGAATAATTGGAAACCAGAAACTCAAGGGAGAACAACATTTTAGACAAAAAACGGTCTTCGACGGCAATTTTTCGAGCTCATTTCCGAAAAATGTAACACTTAGAACATTAAAATGTAGAATAAATAAATAAATATACCAGTAATAAAGTACAAATTGAATTTCCTCACATTTATATTATGAACATATATAAAAAAAAATAATTTAAAAATAAAAATATAGAAATATTTTCAAAAAACAAACAAAAATATATAAATATTTTCCAAAAACTTAGGAGGGTTAAAACACCCTAACAGTTCCTGACGAAGCTATTTTCGTACGACCCAGGCCTCTAAAACCCAGAAGATTAAAGTCAATTGCGTACTTTGCAATATATCTTTTTTTCATGTGTGGCCATTGGCAGAGTTAAAAACCAAAGATGTGGAGAGACTTAATTTTCAACAAGTGTTTGAGTTTTAACCAAACATCAAACTATCTTATTATCGAACAATTATTTTAACCTAAACCGACAATATGAAATAGTTTGTTACCAAGCGAGGGAGGAAAGTATGCGATTACAGACGAGTATTGTAGATTAATTATTAATTTGTTGAATTGTATGATGATGATTTCGCAGAATATGAAGTAATTAACTTACATCGTGACATGTTCTTTAATTATGCAAAAATACAAAAAGTAGATCATCAGATGACAAATTTATCTAATATTTACAAGTTTTTAAGAGAAAACCAGATGTTAGAGAAATGCTTCATGAACGAAATTGATACAAATATTGATAACTGTGCCAACTAGTGTGTGCACAGCAGCGCGTAGTAATTCAACGATGATAAGATTGAAAACGTATCTACGGTCAACTATGAATCAGGACAGATTCAACGCAATATGTCTCATCAATACACACCGAGACATAACTGAATAGAAAGATGTTGATAAATTGTGCAACGAATTCATTTCTTGCAATGCATTACGTAAAACAAATTTTGTAATAAATCAAAGCC
>JANSTX010011345.1:0-18553 GCA_027564355.1 Penthetria funebris
ATATATATATGACGAATTGTCTGCTACATATTAATATTTGTTTAATTATACAGGAATTTGTGATCATTCTTTGGCATTTTTATTTTGGCATTTTCGACGCAAAGTACAAAAATCAAGATCAGAATATTGGGGTTGTAATTTGCCAGATGAATTAGCAATTCTACCAATTTGTAAATTATTTACTGTTATAGAAGAAGTTGATGATCCAAAATTAAATAAAAAATCATCAACTATTAGTGAATTTGACAATATTGATGACGATGAATATGATGATGATGATGATGATGGAAATAATTTTAATAATTTAACTAATAAACCTGATAGTAGTAGTACTAGTAGTAGTTGTAATAGAAATATTATTGATGATGAATATGATGGTGATGTTACAATAAAAGATATTTTAAATAATAATGAAAGAAAAGGATCATTTTTAAATTCTTTACTTGATTGTATGGAAAAGGAAAAGAAGACGCAAACAGATGATGTAACGACAAACACCACAACGACAATAATGACAACAACAACAACGGCAACAACAACAACGGCAACAACAACAACAACAACGGCAACAACAACAACAACAACGGCAACAACAACCGCACAAATAACGGTAACAACATCAGCAACAGCACCAACAGCACATACACCTGAAATGTTATCACTAATAACAGAACCAGAAGACTCATTAACACCAACCGATAATTGTAAACGAAGGAAAATTTTATCTCATGAACCGTATAAAGAATTATTTATTAATTATGTTATTAATAATCATGAACAATATCAAATTGATGATTATAAAAAATTACTATTACATTTTCAAACGAAATTTACCGATGATATTATTCTATTATTACAAATGGAAACATTAAATAAATATAAAACACGTTTATGGTTGGAATTACAATATTGTCGTATAAGATGTTCATTAATTTATCGATTGGCTGAATTTCCTGGATTGAATACAAATACTAAATATACAAGTACCAGTACAAGTACCGGTATTGTTATAACAAAAGTTGTAAATAATAATAATAATAATTATACTGAATTTGATCAACTTATGGATTTAATATTTTGCACATACCGTGAATCAAATATAATTGAATCACAAAAACGTAAACGTCGTAAACGTTTTATATTGAAACAAATTGCTAAATTTATAAATGCCGAAATAAAACCAATTGGTTTAGTATTTCATGTGGATTATCCACAATTTTGTACATCACCGGATGGTGTCAGTGATGATCATATTATTGAAATAAAATGTGAAACATCAAAAAATAATCTACATCAGTATTTAAATGAAGATCGTTCATTACCACCGAATTATTATGCACAATTACAATTGCAAATGTTTTTAACAAATCGTCAGAAAGCCTTTTATTGTGTGGTAAAATCTGATTTTATTGAAACCGGTGCCGTTGAATGTATTTCAGTGGATTTTGAAAAAAACTATATGGATACATTATTGTTTAAGGCTGAAAATAATTGGATAAAATATGTTTTTCCAACATTAAAAGAAAAATATATTGATAA
This sequence comes from Penthetria funebris, assembly GCA_027564355.1. Taxonomy (NCBI): domain Eukaryota; kingdom Metazoa; phylum Arthropoda; class Insecta; order Diptera; family Pleciidae; genus Penthetria; species Penthetria funebris. The sequence goes on from JANSTX010011345.1 coordinate 1,540, forward strand.
AAATTGAAAAACGTTAAACAACAAAACAAAACTGTTTTATAATTTATAAGAGATTTTTTTTCTATCACATAATAAATGTAATGAATTTTAAACATAAATTAAGTATTTTAGCAGTAGTAGTAGTCGTAGCAAAAGTCTTATTTAAATAGTAATTGATTGGATTAGATTATAATCGATAAAAAAAATTCCAGAAAAAAAGGTTAAAAAAAAACGAAACGAAATGCTAGAAAATAATGTCATTCAAGAGTCAAACTTGCCTTGAAAATCTCCTTTACTTGTTGTGTCAATAAGACGTCAATAAAAAATGAACAGTGGTTGTGAATTATATGAAACTAAACGATATTATGATAAGAAATACCAATTAACCCACGGGACAAAGAAAAAATTATATTTTCTGCAATATATAGACACTTCCTATGAATACCGTTCCGACTAATATCACTGGTCACATTCCAATGGGCCATGAATAATGTATACAGGATGTTAAATGCTTAGTGTACCTGGATGACATTGAAATATATAACCATGATTTAGATGCGACAGATAAAAAAACTTGCGAACATATTTTCGAGATTAAGAAGCTAAAATTACAAGCAGATAACATGTAATTTTGTCACAAAAAAAATCACATATTTGGGATACATAATTACAATGAAAATTGGGTCCTTCCGGACGAAAACAATCTAGAAAAGGTAGTTAAATTCCCAGTGCACAAAACCCAGTGACAGGTAAAGTAATTCGTAGAAAACGGACGGGTTACTATCGGCGTATTATAAAAGAGACTACAAAGTTGGTAAAAGCACTAACAAAACTATTAATTAAGGTCATCAACGAAATTTGAAATGCATTAGTAGAGGATGCATTCAACGAAATAAAAACATTACTCACCAACAAACCAGTTAGGCCGATAAATTAGGTTAACAGAACCTTGGAATAAACATTTATAAATGAAGAGACTCGAAGCGAAAAAGACAGTAACTTAAGTATGTATCAAAACTGGAGTGGTATCCTACTTTTGTAGGTGTTTGTCATTGTATTGAACTACACCATAGATTAATACCGGCATCAAAGCACAGTTTATGGTAGCAATTATGGGTATAGAACTTGACACTCAACCATTTATTTTATATGTACCGACGTTAATTTGTAATAACTTATCATTAAAATACATACCTGGTAAATCACGTTTTGGTGCGGAAACATGATCATGAATTCTTCTCATTTTCTCACGGTCAGTATCAGTTTCCCATAGCATATAAAAATGTGGTCCTTTCTTTGCTTCCTTTTCTTTTTTCTATTTAGAAAAAATAAAAATATTAACCTATTTAAAAAAAAAAAAACGAAAATATATTAACTAACCACTTCAGCAGTTGTTTTCATCCAACCCATTTTAATTGCATGTACCAATTTTGAAACTTTATTCTTTTCTGATCTTGATGGCAAAAATGAACGTTTATGATCGGGTACATTACGTATTGGCATTCGTTCAACTTCCGATGTAAACCATTCAACCCATGGCTAAATAATTCAAATTTAAATAACAAAACTTAATTTATAAATTCTTAAAATAGTTAAACTGTTATGTATAACTTACAGCATATTCATCAAAATTTGCATCTGGTATACGTTGTGAATTAATACGTTTTATTAATTCAATATCTTCATCACTTAAAATAATATCCTGACCAGTTTGTGGATCTTTAACAGTTCGCCAAAAATTGGGATCTTCCATTCGTTTAAGAAAATCATCCAATTGATCTTTTTTCGGTGGTTTAATAATTTTTTTTGCATCCCAATCGTAACCAATGTGTTTATAATCATCATACCAATGCATTGGTATATTACCAACAGTATTTCTAATGTCCTAAAAAATTCCAAATGAACAATTTAAAATATAAAATTTTACATCAAAAAATTGAAATTATATACTTCTTCATCTGACGTATCATCTTTATATTCATCATTTTCATCTTCATTTTTATTTAATTCCTCTTTATTTAACTCATTTTTTAATGCAACGATTGCACTTTTACTATTTTTCTTTATTTTAGTTTTGGATAATAAATCAGTTGTTGTCCTAATAGCAGCCTTAGTTTTATTTGGCTTGGAAGGTTTATTTTTATTTAAATTAATTTCTTTTACTTTCAATTGAATTTCACTGTCTTTTTCAGTTATTTTGTCAATTTTATCGTCTTTTACCATATTCTTTTTATTTTCTTTTCTAGAAATGTTTTGAATTTTCTGTAATTTTTTATTATCTGTAACTTTTTCATCATCATCAGCGTCACTATATTTTCCTTCATTATCATTTTCTTCACTTTCATCATCATCACTTTCAAATTCTAAATTACTGTCATCATCTGAATTTGTTTCATTATCTTGATCACTTTCATCATGTTCCTCATCTTGTTCATTACTTGCTTCCACATTCTGATTATATTCAACAATTTGTTTTTGTAGTTTTTCTGAATTCTGAACAAAATTACCTTCATCATCACTTTCAAAACTTAATTCTGAATCTGTATTCACTTCATCGGATTCTACTTCAGACTGTTCATTATCAGTACTATCGACATCATTATCATTAACAATATTTAACAAATCATCCTATAATTTTTTAAAAATAACTAATTTATATTAAAAATAAATGTTAATTTACTAAAATAATACTAAACATACCTCTGTTTCATGGTATTCATTTTCCTTGGACGTGTCTAATATTACCTCAGTTTTGGTTACTGACCTATCTTTTAACAGAGGTGTAGGTTTTCTTTTTAAATTTTTATTTTTTGCCATTATTATGTAGAAATTAACGTTAATTATTTAATTTTAACTTAAGAAACTAAAATTTCACATTTATTTTGATAGTAAAATAAAAACACGTGTTGTCAATGTCAATTTGACAATTAAATTGTTATACATGAAGCCGAAAACAATCAATTCACAATAGTTTTTTTGAAAATATTTAGAACTGGTATAAGAATCTGTAGGTAAAGTAGAAAAAAATAATGCGGTAAATAATTTATTGTTTTGAATTACATAATTTATATAGTACCCTGAAATTTGATTCTGCGATCAAATAATTAATACCCAAATTTTGTTCATAATATAAGGGATCTCAGTAGAAATGACTCTCACATTTGATTATGCATATAGTAGTACGTAACGACAAATTAGCATCATATAATGCTGCCCTATTCGCCATTGAGGCGTAAAGGTTAAGAAATGGAATTGCAAAGTTAGCAATTAAATCTCGCTTATCAGGATGTAGACCACACAGTTTAGAAAACAAACTATGCCAAACTCTGCATAAACTTTTAGATATGATAACTGCGAACATCCGTGATTTACCGAATTGATATTGTAATGACTATATATAAGGTCAGTAATAATGGGTCAGATTTAGAACCCATTTTTGGAATAGGGTGTAAATTTACTACCATATTCACATTGATGACGGATTGCCAAGATGCCATATATATAAAGCTAGTTAGGGCATAATGATATAAGAATCAAGTGCCTTTTCAACTCTAAACAATTTACCGCAGAAGACAAGAATTAGAAACGCACGTGCATCTTCTATATTTTTGATAAGTCTAGATTGGGCTAAAAAAAAGGAAGGAATGAACTAGACGACATTATGTGGGTATAGATACACATGATTTATATGAAGTTCATAATTTGGTGTTATGTGTAATATAGTTCAAAAGTTGCTCTAAATATCAACGTTTTATAAGGACGGAAGTAATTGAACTTGAGACAATATGGGCATGATTATCAAATGAAGAAAATTGAATTATATCTGTCGTACACTGGAGTCAGTCAATGATGGGTATTTGTTAATGTTAATTTACTTCGTGTAGCCAAAATATCGATCGAGATGATGATAATTATGAAAGTTGAAGGCATATTTCGAAAAATTTAAAAACATCATTTTAGGTACATATTCTTCTGAGATTATAGTTCCGAAGGACATATTAAAACAACTTTGTACTAATATTTTATTGAATCATTTTTATTTAACAGATTAATAGAAATTTTAATGACAATATATGTACGATTTATAAACAATTTTATTACTTATATTTATATAATTTTATAATAATATTATTAAAGTAACATTACGCATAATTTTCGTACTTAGAAACGTACCTTAATTCGTTACTTATTAGTTAATCTAAACACGAATATAAATTATTCAAAAAAAATATTTTTTTATTATTATTTTCTATTTTAAAATCTTTGGAGTTTTGTCTTTATTTATATATTTCATTTATTTTAGGATTTTAAAATGCGTATTGTTTGAAACATAATTGAGTATGCACATCGTTCACATTCTATTGGGTGATGAATATATGGAGTGGTCGCGAGTATTATCGAGATTACTCAACCCATCTTTATTATATAATTAATATCATAATGATGTATTTGAACAATGTTTCTAGAATTATCAGTTTTGAATTGGTACTCTGTTGAGAATTAGTATATTTTATACCACGTACAACATAAGCATTTTAAAATGTCTTGAATTAGTAATATTTCGACATTAGATATTGGAATTTGTAACATCATAATTCTAATAAGACTCTATATTATAATAAACTACCAATGGGACAATCTACAACAATTATGTCTCAAAAACATAAAAACATTGATCTTGCGATCAGTCCTATAGTTTATACCTATCTACCATCATTGCACATATGGTTACTCTTCCAACTGTAATCAATTCATAATGTCTTAAATATTTACAAATCTTTGGTGTAATGAAATGGTTCAATTTCCATATAAGTATAGGTGCTATAAATTGCATACAGGACGAAGAAATAAGGATGTCATCGCATATTGTAATATTTTTCTTTCGGCCTATATATATTTATATATATATATACATATAAGTTAACTATAAATTATTAATAGATTTAAAATTAAATAACAACTTATTAATTAATTTAATTACGTACGAAGAATATTTGCTTTAAATTCTTAAACTAAGGTTTTAGTTCTTTTTTTAAATCGAAAAACTTTTTTACCATCGCAAAATGATGAAGTGTGTATGATGGATAATATGATTAATGTCTAATGAGATTATATGAATATGTAAATAAGAGAAATTAGTAGATACCAAATTGATATTATAATTATAAACATATCATCATCAACATGGTATCTCAAAAATATATAACTCTAAACTGACGATTCAAACACAGCAAAGAATCGAATCAAACATTAGACCTAGATTCGATTAAGTGTCATATGAGGGGTTCTTAAAAATCTTGGCATTAAAAAACGTGTGGTTCTAATGGTATTCCGCTAAAAAATCTGCGTAGTTATGCTGCATTACACTCGCTGCTAACTTAGTGTCATGTATATATGGCTATGTGACTATTTATGTATTAATATCATTGTCTCATCAGTGAATAAAGTTAAATTGTACTGTAATGATGATGATGATGATAATATTTTATGTAAGGATAGTTTGCAACATTACAGAGTGTAGTTAATTGATAAATAAAATGTATAGCCTATTCAACTTAAGGTATGTAAAGAATGGTATGGTAAAAAAAAAAAACTGAAATCTAAATTTATACTAATTATTTACAAATTATTGTTAAGAGAAGGTTTAAATTCTTCACGAAGCAAAATTTAAATTCTAAATAAATACGTACATAAAAACTTGGTCCACAAAAGCGCATGCATATTTTTGTTTTTTTGTATCTTTTTGATATTAGACAAATTAGAGGTTCAAGTATTTGGTGCCTAAATTTAAAACTCCTCTTAAGTATATACTAAATTGCAGTGAAATTATATTGCACGCCAGCTACATAATGTTCTATCTACCAATATTAATTGGTTCATCTGCCATTGCCAATTCATCTGTTGGTGCTTTACTTCCTTTTTTCTTCTTTGAATACCATAAAAATAATATACAGGAAATTATATTTATTATAAAGACAAGCCAAGCTAAGTGGAAACCATAACCGTAGCTAAAAATTAATAAAATAAATAACATTTAACTTAAAAAGGTATTTTAATTATGTTTTTTTCTGAATACCGCTTGCATTATAGAAACTAAAAAATGCATACATTAATTTATAGTTTACTGAAAAATAAATTATACTTACGTAGATGTTGCTCCCAATGGAAAATTATATGAAAGGTTATCCTTTTCATATTCAACAGCATGCATTAAAACTTGTATTACAACCAGGCATGTTGAAGCTTTTTTAAATAATTGAAATATGGGGGAGGGAAAAAAAGGAAGAGAGAAAAAAAATTAGAATATAAAAGAAAAATAATTAATTTAATTTATTCTGTAGTTTTCTAGAGATTCATGCATATATATAGATAAATGTAACAATATACACAAGTCGGCTCTATGTACCTGATATAAAATGTATTCCACTTGCCAATCTCTTGAACATATAACGAGGATTTAAAAATGTGTATATGGAAAAGAAGAAACCCATTGCCATAACAAATAGACAAATACAAGCGAACGAAGCTTCTGTTCTATTATAATCTGGAAAATAAAAAATAAATGTCATTAGCATAAATTCTATGAATTATGCAAATATATGATACAATATATCAAGGACATAATAATGATGTCATCCGGTTACCGTAAATGGGAACGCTATCGAATGAATTTATCAGAATTTAGGTGGATATAACGATGGAAGAATATTATTGTTGCCTATGCAGAAGCAGATAATTGGTGATAGATGATTTATTGTCATTTCTTTAGTAGACAGAAAGTATTGGAAGTTTTTTTTCTAGAATTAAGTAAACTTAGGCAAAGTCTATTAAACCCCCCACCCTCCCGTTTGTATATTCTGTAGATTTACATACTGCTCAATAGAGTTATTTAAATGTTTAACCGATCGTGTTCATATTTTACTATAATGGAAAGTAGTGCAGTTTTTCGATTCACATTTGATTTCAAAATGATATTGCCTTATTATTTCTCTAATGATTCTGAAATTGGAATTGATAAGGAAAATTTTGAAAACAAATTTTAAATCACACGAAATAGGGAAGAGATCTCAAAAACTTTTTACAGAAATTTGTTGTAGTACTTATTAAATATATTTCTGCGATGTCAATGAGTCGTCTGACATAAAAAATAATAAATTTTGGAATTTTTAATCTTAATTTAAATATCCAATGTTGACAGCGTAAATTCCATTTAGTCGATTTTAGAATCAATAAATCTTTCAATAGATTTTCTGTTGACATTTTTAAATCTTCATATAAATTATTTGATGTTCCTGAAAATAATTACGATAATTTATTGTTTATATGCATGAATTCCAAATTTATCGATTCACATAAATAATAAAAATTGAGTAATTTTGAATATTTTTCATTATTCAAAACAGAAAATTTATATGCATAAATTCTTTTTATCCAATAGAAAGGGTTGATTTTCACTCATGTGGTTGGAAAACTAAAAAAAAAAAAAACCGGATGAAGAAGAATATTATCCTATAATACATCCCTTTTACATATATTTATTACCAGGTTTATACGTGATAATGACTTTCTAAGCAGTAACTACTTAAAAATTTATTTATTACTAAAATGGGAAGGAAGTTTATTATTTACTTCTTTATAATATTTAAGAATATTGTCTTAAATGAAATTATTTGTAAGGAAAGGATGTATCGAATATCAGTAACTTATTAATTTATATAGTCAAAAACATTTAAGTGCTCAATTTAAAATTAATATCAAATTACACCAAAATACGCAGTTGTGAGAAACGTTAAGATTTTTGTCATAGAGATGCGGGAGCTGATCCATAACTTGATCATTTGATCTCTGCATTTCGCGTATAATTTATTAATATCATTATTTTGGAAATTAATCAGTTTTTCTTGTATATTTATTGTTATTTGGATATAGGAGATATATGCATAATGTGTTCTAGTAATATAAGATCAAATTTAGATATCAAATAAAATTTAGTCACTAACTTGAGTAGACTCATGTGGATGAACATGCCATATAATAAACAATAAATAGTTCACTTTGTGTTGTAAAACTATGCATTACGAATTGGTTTAAATTAAGAAGTTTCCAACTTGAGTATTTTAATTATATCTTTCTACAATATTTCAATTTAAATTTCACAAATAAAGTTAGAAATTACCTTGACTTTTCTTCATCGTAACTCGATACTTTGCACTTTTACTTGCACCTATAAAATTTATATTGGGAAAATATTATTTATATTTATCATTTTGAAATAAATATGCCAATTTAAAGTACAAATATAAAGCGTCACGATTACATCAATTATTTTGTTATAATACATTTATTTGCAGTTATTCCCATTATGTTACATATGAACCTTAGAAATAATGAGCAATTTCATAATTACAGGTTCTAAAATTGTATCAAATTATATGAAGCGCAATTACTTCCAAAGTTATAAATCAACTTTTCTAAAAATGTTTGCAAATTACAGTGATTTAAGAATGTCCTAAACACCGACATTTGACAGACAGATATATCCGTCTACGTAATTCTTCAAGTAAGTGTAATACCGAGAAAAGGGGACTCTGATTAAAAAAACTTATTTTTGTCTTGTGATAAACATGCAATAGAGCAAGAATATAATATGTAAGCGGGAAGAATGCTCAAATGTTTCAATATGAGTTGCAAGAGGATCTAAGGATACCATACAAATTCAACTAAATTGTACTCGTATAAAGTTCTATCAATGAAATTTTCAAACAAAAAAGCTATGGTACAAATCAAAGTACATTGACAAATAATAGAATTTCCACTCATTTACAAGAATGAAAATATGATTGAGGAAAATGATTATATTCAAGAATATTTGGAAATGACTTGAAAAATATTGAAATATTGTCAATCGACTGTATACTATGATACGGTTTAGAATAAAACAAAAGAATTGCATCCGTAGATGTAGGAATTTATACGCTTTTATTCGCCGAATGTCGAGCCGCCTACGATGGTTGAGTTTGTATATCTCCAAAATTTGCATTCCAACTGCCTAAACTTTGATCGTTGCAATATTCCAAAAATTGTGTTCAATTCTGTAAGTTAATAGTGTAGTCATCCAATCCTAAATTATTTGTTATTTCACGGATGATTGTTTATAGGTTTATAAACGGAGCACACACAAAAGCGGTGGCCAAGTATTAAATGCAATGATGTCGTAAGCGGTGAATGGTTTATCCACAGTCAAAATGTTAAAATAAAATAAAATAACAAAATTGATTAGTTTATTTCATTTTTATGCAAATTAATATAAAGCAAAGCAAAGTACAAAGGTAAAAGAAGTTGCTTAACATAAATAACTACGACATGCATTTTTTTGCCATTGCATACAAAAACACAAATTTAAAAAATACTAAAATAAATGTAATACCCAATAATTCATCATCAGTTGAAGGATCTTTTTTCAGTTCCTGATCGGATGGGAACATATCATGATATCTGCATGTTGCTGTAAAGAAATAAAATATGATAAGAATATGTTTTAAATTATCCCTTATTTTATAAAATATGCAATCATAAAGTAAGATAAAAAAAAAAAAAAAACTATAACAAAACAAACAGAAAAAATTCCAAAATATAATTTCCACATCAAAATACCAAAGGGCTTATATTCATATCCATTGCCATATTTGCCTCTGCGGGGCGGTGGTGGTGGTTTCACCACAACTTTTGTTCCATTTGAAGTGGTCCATCCAAGTGAAATTTCCATATCTTTTGCGAATGCCAACAATAAGTATAAAACTTTTGGTTTTTCCTCCCACTCATCAAATAAGGCATATCTTAAACCTTCTGGAACAATAATATTTAATTGTGTACTACTATTATATTGTACTGTTAATAAGGAAGCTCCTATTGTTTCATTTATCATGTCGAAATTTGTTGAATTAATTAGCATCGTGGGATTACCAATGGCTTTTGCTTCTTCATGTGAATTTTGATCAGCAACCATTTTCTTGAATGTTTTCTTTAAATTTTGAAATTCAACAGTATTATTTCTTACCCAATGGGCAAATAAAACTTTTCTCATATCATTATTTACTTCTGTAATTGGATCAGATAATTCAATGTCTTGCAGAAAACTCTCAATATATTGTTCGGTTGAGATTTCATTTTTCAATTTATTTATATGCGTTATATTTGTTAACGATAATGTTGTAAAATTTCGTGCAACCGTTGCATTTGGTAATAATGATGGCATTAAACTATAGCGACACAATTTCCACAGTCCAGAATGTGAACTTAAGAAATATCGACGTGTTTCTGGTACATAAATACCTGAAAGGATGATAAAGCACTTTTTATAAATTATATTCTTTTCAATAATGTACATTAAGAACGGTGGTTTGGGTTAAGACTTTGGATCAGTCATCCTTAAGCGAGATGGCAATTGAAAACAGAGTATATATATTCAATGTTATTGAGGTGAACGAGATTCGGTAATGATAAAGCGGAGAAACGTTCATATTTACGGGTTACAGCCTGTTAACATTGACCATAGTATGGAGAAGTTGGTTTATTAGAAAGTAACAATAAAAAGCAGAATTTTGTCTACTGAAAATCAATTTCTGATCGTAAAATTCAAGAGTAACGTAAAGTATGTGATAATTGGTCAAATTTAGAATTCTACGGGTCAATCTTCTTTACAGTCAATTATCACTTGAGGGAATTAACATATTATTTGGTTTTGGATATGGTTTTGTCATTTCAGTTGAAACTAAATTAATTGGGAATGTGTAATGGATGCGCTCGGTATGGGTGATATAAATCAAATATGTGTAACAATCTCAATTTTGCGTGATTACAATATAATCAATTAAAAAATAATCCATAAATCAATTTGGTTATTTTCCAAATGGTTGCAATTATCAGGAAATGAACAAACTCACTCTTGACTGCATACAGCTTTAGAGGCACGGATGTAAGGTAAACTGACCGGAAAATGCTATAGAGGGGAACGTTCAATGTAAATTTGTTGATATCAAATGAAATGAACAGGATGGAATCCAAGAACTGTAAGGAATCACACAATATGTTCGTTGCTCAGGTTATTCAAATGACAATTGAGAGGCAACCACATGAAGGTTCAAAGATTATGCTCCAATTTAATGCTAAATCAAAAACGCAATATATACAATATCAAAAACGTGGCAAGGTAGGCGTCTCAGTTAATACTATCCCATAAATGCTAAAAGAATGCTTGATCAACATCGCGTCAAGTATATTCCAATCGATTGGTAATCTACATGACTATAAATGGATAACTTGATTATATGTGTGTGAGAACTGGTGTGGTATCACCTTACAGTAAATATACACACTTGATAATTCAATTCCATTTTATTCAAATTTTTTTTAAACCAATGTTGCCAGAAAAGATTAACATCCATACTAGACTAATTTTAAATAAAAACAATTTCTTTTGTATGGATTGTATGAATTGTCCAGCCGCAAAATAAAATATCCTTTTAAAGAAGGTTCTACCGTAAAACTTACGTTGTAGTTGTGGTACTAAAGTAAAAAAAAAAACTGTGAAGTTAAACTTATATAGTTCATAAAATTGTTTAGAAATTTATATCTGTCTCTTTAATTTACGTTCCGATATTTTTGATCGACCAAGCCTGTGCATTGAGCAAGCCAATCAAGTATATATCAATTTTGTCTGAAAATCGTGTCTATCGCTTCAAGATCTTTGCAATTTTCTAAAGTCTTCATTTGATATTGTATTACTAGAGATTGTTAGTAGTATGAGCGCCTGGTATTAAATACAAAATACGTCACCTATGCAGTCCTCGCACTAAAGTTGCTTGATGATTATTGGGCAATTTTGCGTAATTAATCTGGTAAAAAGTTTTTGTTTATTAATATGATTATGGCAGCAATTGAAAGCAAAAAGAAAACTCATTCTCTAATCATAAAACCACTTGTGGATTTGTTGTTACGACTAAGAGTTATATAATTAATTATATATTATCTGTCTATTACACCAATGTCTGTAATGTATTTCAGCACCACATCTGAATCTAAAAACATTATTTACTATAATTCGTTTCAATAAATTTTCCTTTCATTTTTTTTCATAATAGAAAACAAATTTCGCTCGTATGTCCAATGTTAAAGTATAGAGTAATGTAGGTAGATTTGTTTTAAAAATTTAAATATATTATTAAAAATAATATTTCTAGAATCAACAAACGTGTCATTAAACCATATGTCATTTAGTTTTCTGGCACCTGAAGTAGCCATAAATTATGGTGTTGAAATAAATGGTAAGGATCATTAAAGAATTCGTCGTACATTAATTCAACACCACCACCATTCTGCTATATTATGCCTTCGTGGTAAATATAATAAATCGCTTTACTTTTATTTAGAAATATTTTAACAATTTGTTTAATATTTTATAGCTAATACTAGAAGCCAGAATTTCTAGAAAACTTTCCTGTATAATAGAAAAAATTTCCACTCTTGACTCGATTACGAAAATTCCGGTAAATATGGCAAATTATACGCAGTGCTCGGTACACGGCTTATGTTTTCATTTCTTTCACAAAATTTTTTAATGAACTAAAAAACATTAGAATGAAAAATAATGGTTTCAATTATACAATTAATTATGGTGTTTCTCATAGAAAAAATATTTTCTTTAATTTAAAATGTTTATCTCGAAATCAATTAACTAATTAGATTTTAAAATAAAACAAAAAAATTAAAATTATATTTTAACAGAAATAGACGTTCCACAGAAATGAAAATAGAAGAACATTTTCTTAATATTGAAATAGTTTTTTTACACAAAAAATACACAAATGAACGCTAATTTATGTCGTCCAATTTTTCTTTTTGTTTGTCAATTTTATGAAAAATCATAAAATAAAATAATTTAGTGTCCTACAATGCTAATTAATAATTTTGAATGGTCATTTTGTGGTTTTGTCAACAAATTTATTCCTAATGTTCACAACAAATGTTAGCATTTTCAGTTAATGACAAAAGACAGGTACAATTGGTCATCTATTAATAAATAATATCGACAAATTTCCAAAAAAAAAAAAAAAAAACACACAAAACTCTTTTCAACCTAACCTGGTCATCAACATCCACAGATTTTCTATTACATTAAGACTTCCACTCAAACACATATTTTGCGATATTATCGACCGAACGTGTCCATTACTTCATGATCCGATAATATCTACAAATTCTCATTTTGTCTTGTATTTGGCCAAGAGATTCTTAGTAGTATGCATCTAAAGCACATAGTCTGAGTTAGGAACAATAACAAAAGTGTATTCTATTTATCATTTCTGCAAAGTGTTTGGTATTGGCGATTCAATGCCAATATATATATATATATATATATATATATATATAAACATGCTATAATAATTAATATTTCTGCACCTATTGATTTATTAACTGGAAAAAATCTGAAACTAGACAAATAGGTTGTTAAAATACCATACATCATTTAGTTCAAGTACTATCATCATTCAGTAAATTTTATAATCGATTGGATTCTTTAACGAGCTGCGGAAAAAAAAACGACTGGCTAAAAACGAATTAGGGGTTCGTAGTGAAATTAAATAATACATCACCTAAAAGATGGTATGGAAGTCATTACCAAAAGCATAACATTCGTAATTCAATTTATGGGCCAATATTGGCTTAGATTATTGGAGCACCTTATTGGTAAGATGTGTGGTATCCGGATAATATATCGACAGTAGCGCTAAAATTGCCGGAAAACGTAACCAGAGTACCTTTGAATACTATAACTAAGGATCAATTCAGTTTTAGAAGTATAAGGCTGCGAAGGCACCTGACAGGTGAAAGAGATGTAAAAGTTCGCATATGTTTAGTATTTTCAATAACGTTTCGTTACAATTGTTTAAAGTCGACTCACAGTATATACAATAGTGCTAGCCGTTCGATCGATCGTTGAACTATAATTCTGATCGCAATTTTTCTATCACACATAAACTGCTCGATCGTATTTTAATATATAAACATTCGTTCATAATTTCAATAGCAAACACATTTGCCTTTTTAGCTCAGACTAACAGGAATACAATGAAGTACCGAAATGAGTATATTATTATATAATTAAGTTAATAGTTATTTTTAAACATGACTAAATGATCTTGAAGATTGAAAACTTTAATCTTAACTATTTATCACTTAAAGTTACGATATTTTTAAACATTTGTTAAAAGAGAAACTAAACTATTAAATTTATTTTCTATTTTCAAGTTGTTTGTTGTTTTCTTTTCAAATTACTTTTATTTATTTATTTTCTAGTTGAAAAATATCTTTTGAAAAAAATAAATAAATGCCACGATAACGACGAGACGATATGATAAAAACACTTTACGATAATTGTTAAATATGGGATATTTATACGTGAGTTACTTTGACCAAAGAAAGCTCCGCAAGTCAGCAATATGAACCGTATATGAAATTATTGTCGGGGCTGATCAATTTCCAATAAACGATTAATTTAAAATGTAAGCCGGAAAAATGTAATACTTTCTAAAAAAATAATACTACATTAATATCGATGATATGTGAAACAAAGTTCTGGTTAGGATCAACTATGAGTTGAATTTCTGATCAAGTGCTCTTACTGGTACCACAACAAGATGACCGTTGGGAATAGAAATTTAAATTACTATCATAAAATTAAAATTAACTATAATATTATGAACAATGGTGCACAGTATCTAATACGTTTGATTTGTGGAAAACCGAAGCACTCGTTAACTCATAAATTTGTTCATCTGGTTCAGTCACAGCGCAAAAATTAAAAAACTGAAATTGACGTTTATGGTTCTCTATTTATGTGAGTCGGTCACCTCAAAATTCACCATCTTATTTTTTTTTTAAAACTAAAATTAATTTCAAAATAGGCATTTTCCATTTCATTGTAAAAAATTGTGCTGTATTATTCGATTTCAAATTTTTTCGATTCGTTAAAACAGGTCAGAACACTATAGAAACATTTTTAGATTTGATTACGGTGTGACCAGAATTATTTATATTTTGTTAAGGCCGCATTATCTTGACCATCTTAGGGTTTTTATAAAATAATCATTGGATCAATTGGATCACAATAGATCCAATCTGATCCGAGGTCATTAGTTGACGTTACAAATAAAAGCATTATAGCAGTGAGAGGTACAAACATAGAGTTATCTGAATTGGTGAAGTTGAATGTTAATTATTAATTAGACACTAATGCTTACACTTTTGCTCCTATAATTTTAACCGTATTTGAAGCCGACACATGAAGGTATTACAGGCACACTTCTGTGATTGATCATAACCCAAACAGCAAGTAGCAGCTAACGTAAAGCAAAGAAAAATCTGAAGAAATCTCTTAAAATATTTTCAGTCTAAAACTAGAATATTTAGGACAATTAAGACCATTGGCAAAGTATGTCTGTTAATTTTTTATGTATATCCATAGATTGTTTACGTACATCTTTAATATTGTGAAAAATTGGTGCACTGTTTATTCAATGTATTGTCCATAGTCACGACTTCTTTTCAATCTTTATTTTTGGCCCTATCCAGAAGAATCGATCAATTTTTTGGGTTTGCAAGTATGTGGTGTAATAAAAAATGGCTTATTGTATCATTCTCAATGTTTCAGTAAGTTCTTCTTGCGTGTTTGACACGTACCTTAATCCAATAATGTGTTCCTTCAGATTCTATATAATTTTCGTGTCAAAATCACCACTTTTAAATGCATCTCAATCAGTATTGACAAATTATAATTGATGGATCATGATTTCTGTATGCCTCACAATTGCGTTTGGTTGCCACAGAAGTCGACATATTCGGATCTCAACACATACTGAACACAAAGCATATTTATAACGTTTGAACATCTGATGCTTGCTTGCAAACCTAATATAAATTTTCTAAATTAAGTGATAACCTACCTCTACCACCAGACACTATAAACCAATGATCAGTTGCAATTGCAACAATCCAAATAATAACAGCCACACCAATTGATACCGTACATCCCAATAATACACGCCTTTGAAAAAGAAATGCATCATAATAGGGTTTGCGTTCCTCTCTTCCTAACGTTGACGTAGACATTATTATTTATAAATTTATTATTATGAATCCTTTTTATTTGATACATAAATATGTATTTACTTGTAAAACCTCTTTGTAAATTATAACATAAAAACAATTTTAAAAAAAAATTAAAACTAAGAATTTTCACTGTACGAGAACGCGCTCGTAAAAGAATTGCATTATTGTTTTTGAATCAATAAAATCTGTTAAACGCAATTATAATTACGCAAAATTTTCTTTTGCAATTATTTTCTTTAGATAATTTCCTTTTTTTTTAAAACACTTTTTAAAAGCACTAACTATAAAATAATTCACTGTTGTTATTCTTTTTGTTTTCCGCATTTTTCATTCGTGCCAAATATTTTCACCAAATTTTTTTTCTTGATTATCTCGTTACTTTTTAACTTTTAAATAATCTTCATCTTCATCGTCATTGTCATCATCATCATCATCATTGACATCAACATCATCAACATTATTGTGATTTTTTAACAGTTAAACAGGTCATACCTTCATATTGTTGTTACTTAAAATATACATTTTCTTTATTTTTCCCAGGATAATTAAAAATTTGGGGAAAAGTTCCTGTAATTTATTTTTTCGTTTAAATTAAGTACACATTTGTCACGTATGTACTTTTAATTTTTTTTAAATTAATTCTTAGCAATTTAACTTTTTTTTTTGTTTTGAATTGGATACGTAATAAGATTTGAAATTTAATTAAAAATAATTTTTTTTAGCAAATTTCTGTCTTGTGTCTATCCTAATGCTGTATTTTTATTTAAAAATGCTCTTCAAAACAATAGACCCCATCCAATTGTCGTTGCACATCATTTAAATGATGATGACTACTATTACTATTACTACTCTTATTATTATTATTACT
>JANSTX010011356.1:0-18552 GCA_027564355.1 Penthetria funebris
TGTTGCAATTTGAACATTACTATTATTATTATATTAACTATAAATTAAAATTTTATAAATTTTTCATATATAGTACAACTGGATCCGTTACTAAACTCTAGCAAAACTTATCAACTACACATCATGCTTGAACAGATAAAATTAGTGCAGGTAGTACATTAATTAAATATAGACGTTAGACGTTGTGGTGTTTTCTGATACACTGGATGATGATCATTGATCATCATCACGTCACTAGCCGTATTAATCCCACTGTAGCACGTATATGTCACTAAATTGTGAGAAATATACCGCTACTCAATGTACAGAACGGGTAAAATGATGGTTGCCTCAAATCAGACAATACAAATATAGGCTAATTATTTATTAATACAGCATGCATTCACTTTACTTTCCCATTGGCAGACACATGGATAATAGTAGAAATTAAATGTTGAATGTATCGCCGACTGTAGACCAATATATAAAGTATATAATTGTGTAATTTTGTGTTTTTAATGGGATAATATTCAAATATAAAACAATTCATATCTTACGGTGCACAATAAACCAAATACATCAGGGATGCTGATGTTTACAGTAATACCAATTTGGTTATTGAGCAATTATCGTATTTAACAAACGTGTTATGTGGTTATGACAGTAAATTAATATTTCACAAAATGTTAAATTGCGAAGTTTTAAAACAAAACTGTTTACCGATACTGTTGAATGGTTGGAAAGCAACGAATATAATCATGTCACAACGTAGTACCAAGTTTTCATCAATAAGATACATATTCTAAATCTATTATACAATATCAAATATTAGAATATGTATAGAATGTTAAAAATGGAGGCGATGGGTATGATCATCAGACAAATAAAATGAAATTATGGATCGGTCAATAACGTATATGTTCTGTCATTGATATAAGATCCGTTCGAATTCACATAACAATAGAAAATATGGTGGACGGAAAATAATAAAACTTTTAAATAAACTTTGAATCAAACTCATCAAATCTAATTTCTATATATGATGTAATGATATATATGTTAATTATGACTGCATAAACTATTTATTACAACCAGTTTTACTATCTTAAGTTACTTTAGGTAATGAATATGCTCATTATATTATAATATATAAATGAGTAGAAAGTGCCTTGTCCTTTGTCTATTATTTTCATATATTTATATATATCCATTATTGTGATATATATTGTATTTTAAAAAATAAATTAAGCATTCATTTGTAAGAAATTACAATAAATCTATTTAATGTATACATTAGTGTTATTTAAAACAGATATTCTTTGTTTAATAAGTACACCAGCAATAAACTATGAAAATTGTTCAACAGATTTGACTGTTATTGATGAAATAAAATAGAAAATTGTTTAAAAATTAGCAACTAAGTATATGGACCAAAAAAACATACATTTAATGAATTAGGATTGACATGTTTAATCGATAAATTAAGTAATTAAGAAATCTGTGTTATCGGGCAGTTTCAAATTAAACTATTGGATTTGTATATTTATCCAATAGTTTAATTGTTGGCTAATGTTACACGTTTTAATGTTACTCTACTATAGAAGGATTAAGTAAAACAATGTTTAGCAACTGTCATGTATTGAGCAAGACCTAAACTTTGAAATGTATTATATTTTATATGTCTGGAACTAGTAAAAATTCTGTATTAAAATCATTCAATGAATTTTGCTAATATTCTCAGAAATCGTTACTAAATACGAATATATATTTGTCTTTCTAAGCCATCTTTACCACCTCGTGGTGTCATCATCATAATACAATAAATGTTAATTTCTGGCACGTAATCGTGACAGTCATGTTTGTAGAATAAACTGAATAATATCTCACTAATAAACTAGGTAACTGGGTATTTATGCAACACTTTAATTAATTATACAGATGTAGAAACTGACAACTATTATTTTATATTTTGCGTTTAGTAAATCTTGGATTGAATGACATTTTTCGCATTCGTATGGAGTAAAGTTATATATGATTTATATGAAGAAATATATGATTTGTTGATCATATTACACATAGATATATTATTAAGGACTGACGTTTGTAAACAAAATCAACACGAAGTACATTTACTGTAGAGTTGAAAATAGATTTCTTACGAGAAAATGCATAATTTAGGACAAATATCGTTCAGACAAACATCAAGTGTTCTTAAATATTTTTAATTCAGATCTTATTTGAATTATTCGATCCTTTCGGCATTTCCAATAAGGAACAGTAAGAAAAATCCATTTATTATGTTGTGTGAATTTTCTTATGAAATTGAGATTCAGGATCAAAATTCCAATTACAAAAAAAAAAAATACCATGTTAGACATTTCGTTCTGATAAATTCAAAATAAAAAAATAGATAAATCCCAAACAATGAAATTATATAATTTGAAAATAATAAAAACAAAAAATACAAATTCAATAAATGAAACCTACACAATTATTTCATTGATTGGATAATTTAATTAAATTAAGTAATTTATTTTTCTGTTATTCATAAAGAATATGCAAATCTGACAACCATGCAATTGAACTTGTTTGAACTTGTTTAGCGACGACACCAGCAAATGGACCAAATCAATTAAACATATCTTTTGATTCTAAGAGAATCTCTCGAAATTTTTATATTAAATATATACTTTTTTTAATTACTTTAATATCAATTTAATAAAAAAAATATTAATTAAATTAAAAAAAATAAAAATTATACCGTAAATACTGAATTATAAGCATCAGCAGCTTCAGCACTCTACAGTCTTCAATTCTTACAAAAAAAAAACGTTGTTTATTATCCAATTTTCTAATATTTTAATTATAATTTTTATTATATTAATATATTTAAAGGAATCACATTATCTCTTAATTTATTTTATAATTAGTAAATATTTTTATTACTTTGTTTAAGATTATATTCTATCATTTTACTTTACTTTTTTTTTTTGTTTTTGCGCAAATAGACAAACACAAGAAAACACTAATTTTATCAATTTAAATTATGTTTTGTATAATAAAAATTACATGCATCACATTAACACTACACTAATTATTGCAATAATTGAATTTTTACAAGAATATCTATTAATTTTAATTTATTATTTAAATTTTTCCGTGAGAAACAAAAACAAAGAGAACAACAATCCGATCCGACATTTCCACTTTTATCAAAGAAATGATCAAAATGGTATAATAATTGCATTTCGTATAATAAAATTCTACAGCAATAGTGTTATCTCATTCGTTTTTGAATTATTCACATGTAATAAAAAAGGACCTATTAATAATTGATTATTGTTCATTTTATACAGCACTGTTCAACTATTAAAGGGTGTCTTAAACGATTGTAATGCCAATTTTCATTACTGTTTCAAGAGTGTACTAAATCAATTATTTTAATTTACATCGAATAATATACATTTGAATAATAAATTGTTTATTTACATGAATTAAAATAATAAATAAATATTAAACATAATGTATGCATGCTATCATCTATTTATGGAGTAATGAAACATAGATGGAACGAATAAAAAATGTAAGTGTTCACCACATCTAACCAACAGTACAATACATTACACAAGCTACAATCGGCACTGGGATAGACTTTTCAGTCGGAAATTGACAAAAATGGTGATCGAGAGCTGCCAGTGATACAACATATATATTAGACAAAATTGGATTAAGTAACGATTGTCTGCTAATATAAACGTTTGTCAACTTCAATTATATCAATTACCATATGGAGTGTCTTAGAAAATAGGCAGTACTATCAACTTATGAATGCATGCAATGAAAAAGTAAGGGCTTATTAAATTTCATATTAATTTATTGTTTTAAATAAATAGGTATTATAAGATAGATACAGTTTCGGTATCCACGAATGATTAACAATGAAATTGTATCTACCCGGTTGCACGTATCGTAAGGCATAAAGTTTATTGATGGTATTATTCACAGTAATAGAAAATTAGTTCATTTCACGTTTATACAAGAATCGTCGACAGTGAAACGTGTAGTAGTTAGGACACACGATTGGGGCCTCACACAGGTGTATTTGTTGTGTTCGTTGTTACTTTTATACATCTGAAACAAACTAATGACCTTATTTTAACTTAGTGTTGGAAGCTGTGCAATATTAATAAACACTCCATTACGATCATGTTCGTTAAATTAAAATAGAATTAACAACTGATGACACATGAAGTGAAGTCATAGCGTGCTGATCAGATATAGTGAACAGTATTCCGGCTGTTCATTTACATCCGGTATAAAATCAAAATCATAAATCATAAATAAAAGATATTCAGGATAAATTAAATTATATAATTATTATCATGATCTTAATCTGTACAACATATGCATAGGGGAGGTATATATAATTGAAATTTACTAACTGAAAAATATAGGCTTAATTATAATAATACGGTAATACTGTAATATTTCAGTAGAATAGTGCATAAATCCGCAGCTGCTCAATTTGTTAGTGAGATGTTTTTTATAACACGACCTTAACACCATGTTTATGGCTTCGATCACACGACATTACTGACATATAGCGTGATCGATAGTTGACAACGCGTGGAAGCAAATATTGTTTGAGTAACTTTGATTATAGTTAATCACTTCATTTGTTATCATATAATTTATACTACTATCTATTTGCGACACTATATACATTCAAGACATTTTATGAATGATTTAGAAATGTAACAATTTATATATAAAGCATAAAGTGAATTAGTTAAGAAAGTTAATTGAAAATCATATGTTATTTAATGAATTAAACGAATTTAACTAACACACAAACTTCCAGTGACACAATTCGAATAATCGCATCTATACAACATGTTTTGGACATGCGAGAATATATATGCTTCCAGCCATATAGAAACATCCACATAACAAAGTACAGGTGACTTCCTGACATACCTTATAAATAATCTGGACATAGAGTATATAACCAGCATTTCCTCAAACACTATATGTATTCGAGAACGTATCAATACATTTTCTGGATATGTAATAATTCACACGTTAGGTAATCAATTTAGTTGAGAAAATTCAGAAAAATACTAGATCGTTATTATTGCAAAATAAATTCTCTCAAAAACGAACATATAACTAGTACAGCTGTCTAAAAATTCATAATAATTCATACATCAAGTAAATAGTTGAGAAGTTCATAAACATACAGAATTATTACATAAAGTAAAAAATAAATATACATAAATTCGAAACGTCGTATCAATCAATGCATTCACTGCTCCTCGGGCATCAAGTAAATTAGTTGAGAAAATTCAGAAAAAATACAAACACATTTATTACATAATATAGTGTATCTATCGATGATCCATAGATAGAAATTAAAAACATTTGGGAACCTTCTGTTTAACGTTTCAGCGGGACGAATTGTAATATAATATCAGTGAGGATTGCAGCCCCTTTACTAGTGTTCCACAAAAGATGCCGAGGTCATTCAATTATAATTATCTGGTCATATATTTTAAAATTTCATGAGACGAGTGCATACATCCCCAGCTTCCAAGTTTGTTGTTTAGATGCTTTTTCAACCAGTTGATAAACATGACATTACTCCCAGTCCATTCATCAACCTGTGTGAGATGTATGTGATAGTGCAATAGAAAATCCACGTAATATCAAATTACACATACAATTGAAACTTGGAAAACGACGAATATCATTATGTCAAAAACACAGGTTGTCGTCTATAAAGTTTTTAGCCAAATACAATATCAAAAATGAAATTTTATAGAGATTGGAGGATTTATAGAGATTGGAGGATTTATAGAGATTGGAGGCCAGACAATAGTTACAATTGTTAAGTTACGATTGTTAGACGGAAGACAAACATGTAATTAAATCGTCCATATACTAAGGTCGAAATCATGATAATAATGATGTAGATGACTGTTTTATGTGCTAGTATTCTATTATAGTGATTTACATGTGTTATCTATTGCGCTTTAACATCAATATAGTATAGTTTTTCCAAACTTTCATTTAATTTCCATTCACTAAGAATCCATATTAATTTATAAATATATATACTATGTTAAAATAACGTAAGTTTTCATAATTTAATCTTTTTAGATTCCGTCATACCCATCATTATCGCACCGTCACATAAAAATAAATTATAAGACTTTAAATAGAATCATAAATGAATTATTAAATTGATTAGTAATAATCATGAAGGAGGCAAAGGTGCTCATTACCCACAACAATAATTTTGTTATCTCAACATTTCTTTATACAATCCGCTCAAAGATCACTCACTGTAAAAAAAAAAATGAAGATATTCAATGAATCGACTTAAAAAAAACGTTATATTTTAAGCAATATTATTATATTGTCGCGCATTATAAACGCAGGCAATCCAGAAGAAGAAATTTTATCACAATTTTCGGGATTAAAAATTAATTTGTAGATAAAATTTGACAAGAATTTATAACTATAAATATAAAATTTTAAAAATTATTTAATTCAATTTGTTGTGAAAAGTGTTCCGGTTCTGATTGTGTGTAAAGTATACTCGCGTGTGTATACCTATATCATTTCTGGTGTAATTATAATTTGAATTAAAAATGAAATTAATAGTGGTAATATTCTTAGCATTAACCGCAACAATATGTTGGGCACAAGAAGATGTTATTGTGGATTGGTCACAAGTTGAACCAATTTATAACATTCCATCATTTTTTCAAAGATTCCCATTTTTACTTGCCATTTTTGAATTTTTCTCACCACCAGCAAATATTGTGGCTGGTGGAAATGAAGCGACAAGATCACAATTCCCATTTATGGTAAATATATTGTGTTTATATATTTGAAATTATATATTAATTTTATATTATATTCATAAAAATTAGGTCGGATTAGTTATCCACTTTAATGATGGAAATGGATTCTGTGCTGGGTCTTTAATATCAAATGAATGGATTTTAACATCAGCTCATTGTTTGGATGGGTAAATAAAAAACCAATTTTTATACTTTATTATATAACCCAACCCTTTTGTGTACTTCATTGGATAATGTCCTATATAATAAAATTTTAATTCATTTAATTTATTCAGTGCGGTTTCAGCACTTGCAATACTCGGTGGTTATGAAATTCGAGATCATTTGGAACTAGGACAAATTCGAATTTTTGTTGATGAATTTTTAATTCATCCAGGTTGGACTGGAGCTGGTTTAAATGATGACATTGGATTGATTAAATTACCAGAACCAGTTCAATTAAGTGGTTAGTTTGAAATTTTAAATAATTTATAGTTATATATAGACTACACACTATACTTTTATACTAACAATAAAGATATACAGAAATTTTTAACTCAAGAAATGAGAATATTAAATTATAATATAAAAATGGCATATTATATTAAAATAATATAATTTCCAGATTTTATTCAACCAATTCGACTACCTAATTTACGTCAAATTACAACAAGTTTTGCATTACATCAAGCAACAACATCTGGTTGGGGACGGGCTCTATTTAATTCAGGTATATTAAATTATATAAAAAATAAATAAATATAATTAATTTTGGTTAATTATTATTCTTCACAATAAAATTCACTGTCTAGATATTGGAGTATTACCAGTTCTACGTTTTACTAACACACATATAATTCCAAATTTAATTTGTCGATTAAATTTTCCAACTTTAATTGATTCAGTACATATGTGTAGTGTTGCCAATAATGAATTAGCAGGTCCATGCCCGGTATGTATAATTTTGAATTTACTGAACTTTTGTATAATATAAATATACTTTATCATTGTTTGATAATTTGTTGAATTAAATTGTCTAGGGTGATTTTGGCGGACCTCATACAATTATCGAAGCTGACGGAAATCCTACTCAAGTAGGTGTTGTATCATTTATATCTGGATTAGGATGTGAACGTGATCGTCCATCAGTTTTTAGTCGTGTATCTTTGTATTTAAGATATATTGAACAAGCAACTAATGGATCTGTTCCAATACGTAGTGATTTTGATTTTTAAGAATTTGTAATTTACATATTTACGAATAGTTTTATATATTATTTCTAGTTTAACGTATATGATTTATTATTAATATATATACTTTCTAAATTATTTATTTGTTTCTAATTAAAAATTGTATTAAATTACTATAAATTATTAAATAATGTTGTTAAAAGATAAATTACTATTTTGGATACTTTGTAATTGTAACATAAACCATAAACGTAAACATTAAAGATTTCTGTCTAAATACAGAATATTTTGCAGTAACAGCAATAGACGGGTGATGATTATTTAATCATCTAAAGATCATTAAATCATTATATATGGTATAAGTACTGGTATTCTTAATTAAGAACCATAGCGTTGGGTGTTAAGCTTTAGGTTGTTATGACGAAGTCTGATGTTCAAATGTCACCGAAATTCATATTTAATATCAAAATAATTTCAGAATGGTATTTAATCTGAGTACTAACTACTAAATTGATCAGATGTATAGCTGAACGATTTTATATTACAGGTTATTTGAAAGTATGTATAAATATCAAAGATAATTCCCTCACGATAACTGTGATCACAATTGCCGGAGTGTCTGTACTTCATACAGAAATTGGTATAATATTATTATAACTCTAATCTGTTTTGTATTTTAATGCAAATAGACAAAATCAAATACCAAAGTAATATGCTAGTAATCAATCTTATGATATTTAAACCAATTTCCTTTGTACAGCGAACTTGATTAAATCATAAAGAATGAGAAATTATTGATTATATACATATATGTGATTGTTATGGATACAGTAAACAAGTGGAATTATCATTGAATTCGAATCATTGAATATTGATATATTAAAGTGTAATTAAGATATGGTAAAGTTTAATAATGTAGAATACATAATTTTAATCATATTTTTTTAATTTATCCAATCTTAATAAAAGGGTCCCAAAAAAAAACTGACTAAAAAGGAAAAGGCTCGCATGGAAGCCGAACAAGCTGAGATACAAAGAATTGAGATTGAAAATGAACGGTATAATTTTAATCAATATCTATAATACAAAACGAAATATTTTGTTTTATTTTAAAAATTTAATGTCTATTTTAAAGTGGAAAATCTAAAAGCAATCCATAAGTATTTATTTTCAGCCGATTCATATTGTGTGAGCAATTATATTTTAATTCGATTCTAAATGATAATCATTAATTTCAATAAATTTTATGGCAACAACTCATAATGGACTTATTCAGTATTAATAAATAGTATAGATGTTAATTTTCTAAACTCTAATACTGAGCGTAAACGTCGTGTAACTCGAAAACATTTGATTCCAGGAACAACCATCATCTCCTGTTGAATAGTTAGTATGTTTTAATCAAACAAATAAAAAAACGTATATAAACTGACAAATACGAAGTGTACAAGCTAGGAATTTACTTGTGAAATCTGATGATGATGATATGAAAAACGAATTCTAATCAGTTACATTTTTCGTCATAATTAGATTGTGATCGCTAAAACAGAAATATTTATTTTGTATTACTGAGTATAATACTATAACCATTTCGGTTATTAATTTACTTTACTTATAAGTCATTAGAAAATTAAGTTATCCATTGAACAGCTATATACTGATCAATTAACATGTGTCTTCAAACGGAGAAGTAAAGATATTCAGTAAATTCATTTTGACTGGATTGTGGTAACAATTTCACGTACACGACGTTAAACTAAATTCAGTTGCGAGTTTTATTTTTAGGAAACATACTAGGTTGAAAGAAGCTACCATAAAATTCATCCACCAGCATTGTACATATGTTTTCACTGTGTAGTAGACTAAGACAAAATCACAATAAGTGGTAGAATTTATAGAAGTTTTACATTCTGCAATGGTATCAAACACACTAGTGTAGTCACTTAAACTTAAGTCTTTATAATTAGAAAAATAAAAAAGTTTAAAGAGGTAAAGGCAACTCTAAAACGCAGTTATAAACTATATATTTGCAAATTAGTGTACATACACACTCATAAGGAATAATATAAACCCAAAATTTAATTATGTACAATAAAATGTCATTTAGGCAACGGAAACTAGAAGAGGAACGTGATAGACAGATTTTGGAAAGAGAAGAAGCAGTAAGACGAAAAAAACAGGAAATGCAGGAGAATAAAATTAGACGAATTCAACTTAAGGAAAGTTGTGAACATTTCAGAGGTAACAATAAAAACAACTCTAAAAATGATATTTAATATTGTATCTTTCACATATAACAGCAGATATGATTGATGTTTATCTCCTTTCACAAAGTGTAACATTAATTAAAATATAGGTAAATATCACGTTTGTCGACTCGACTTCTTTCCAATAATATATATTTATATCAATTGTTAGTTAATTCCTTATGATCCCGCGAAGAAGGTTAAGATGATGTATTTATTTTACGGACACTTGACATGTCATGTGTATGTAAATTGGAAACTAGAAACTAACACGATAGTACCACACCGGTGTAGTATAGATTCTATGAGTTCGCATACTTCTTTCGGATATTTTCCTGCAATCGACAATACCTATACATACATTGAATACGAGGTCAACTAATTTTACAATTTTAAATCTATTAACTGATCTAAAAATTTACAATCGTCTCATACATGGTTAGCGATAACGGCATGTGATGCATGTTAATCAGATAACCAGAAACTTTACCCATACCATTCCTGCGATCATATTATATAACAGATCCACTTTTGAATTTAAAATTCGTATTCAAATAATAATTTTTTAAATTTTCCATTTGAATATATAGATATTCAATTAAAAATTGAGGAAATTTACCATAATATTCGTAAACAAAAGGAAGTGAGTGGAACATTTTTGAAATAAAGTTTTTTATTTTTTTGGTATAATCTAGCACAAAATTTATTCAACAGTGGCAACGATATATGCGTTGTAATGGATTACCAGATGCCTATAATCCTGGTGATTTAAGAAAGTACATTCATATGTGGTATTTAAATGTAACATTAGCAAATCAGGAGGAACGAAATTGGTTACTGAAAACTGATGAACGAACAGTGCTAACACAAGATCATACAATTCCTAATATGACGAAAATAAATTTAAAATCACAACAACAAATTTTGGGTGATAGTTATGCGTCTCGCATAAAAGAAGTTTTGGGTGTTAATAAATATATAAATTATCATTATTAAATATTTCAAATAATTTATGTTGTTTAAATAATATTTTAGATTTTAAATGAAGTAGATGAAGCTGCATTGGACACCTTCTCATTATCCAAATTTATTATAAATGATTTGCATAAATTAAAATATGAACTAAGATCCTTTCTATCGGATTATATAGATGAATTTACATATAAGATTTTATCTAATATTAATAGA
Organism: Penthetria funebris; assembly: GCA_027564355.1. Lineage (NCBI taxonomy): Eukaryota > Metazoa > Arthropoda > Insecta > Diptera > Pleciidae > Penthetria > Penthetria funebris. The sequence continues at coordinate 11,452 of JANSTX010011356.1, forward strand.
GATATGCAGTAATAAGATAATAATTCCATTACACTTTTTTAAATTGTTGATAACATACTTGTATTTTCAGATTGAATGGAACCGTTATTGCAAAACACCTTTACGAATCGGATGTATTTAAATCCCAAATATGGACATTACGGGACATTCCTCAACCACAATTGTAAGATTTATGTTATTTTTAAATATACATCGCGGTGTTTCGTTTCTCAGTATTTATTAGTGATACTGAAGACATACATGATAAATAACTCAGAAAATATATACGACATTGTTTGAACATGTCCGTGACAACAGAAATTTATCAAGAATATAGCAAAAACTATATGCAATCGGAATGGTATGTCACTGAAAATCTCACGTAATCTTAAACTTCGAAATTGTTTATTAACACAATTTATTCCCAAAATATATGACCAATAAATCATTAGAAATTAACGGTCATTAAGGTAATAAAAAATGTTTCTCATTCGCAAGGAAAAAAATAAATGTGTCGGTATCGACCCTTGAAATGCATAGTTTATAAGATTTCATAATGTAATATAAATATTTATATCAAAAAAATATTTTAAATTCTAGAAACCCAAAGGAAAAATTGAAAGCAGAAAGGTAATAAATATTTTCAAAATTATGCAAGACAATGTAAATTTAGTAATGAATTATTGTATATACACAGTCGTCGCACAGAAATTGATTTTCAAGCATTGGAAATTAATATGACATTACCTCCATCAATAAAATGTAAAAATTCAGCAATGAGAGCATTATGGTTGAACTATGATCATTACAGTGATTACTGCCCTAGTTTCACAATTCCTTTCGAACGAACATTAATTGGTAAAGTATAGTTTATTATCTCAAAATGCAAAGCATTTTCAAAGAAATTTTAGCAACTTGAAATCATAATGATGTGTGCATCTGATCAAACTGACAACTTAATCGAAAACGATTTGTTGAAATAATTGATTTAAAACTATTTGTTTAACGTTTATATATCGAACAATATGTACTAAGACCAAGTAGAGATGGCAGAGTATCCTCATTTTTTGTCTATTCTTATATCCTAAGTATCCAATCAATATACGAACTTGGAAATCTTTTGGCACAAAAAATTTTCAAGTCTCAACTTAGCATCTATGCCATACGACTAACATTATGTGTTAGTCGTGATGGAACATTTATTATTAATTTATATATTTCAGATGTTGATCAATCCACAAGAATAGAATGGAAGAAACGTAAAGAAATACTAAATGAATTACTTAATTCGTTTAATGATCCATCTTCCATACAGTAATAGATTTTTTTTCTATATAAGCCTGGCATTATTCAAAGATAATAACAAATATTTCTTTAACTGTAGAAATGCGAACGAAGCTACCAAAAATACAGATGTCAAAGATGTGGATAAATTATATGCACAATATGAGGACGATATAAATAAATTTCAAAGAAAGAAAAAAGGTCCAGAAGCTTTGAAATTAGATCAATTTGATGTTAACCTACGAAGTCAACGAATTGTTGGTGGTGTTTATTGCGTTGAGTATTTAGAACAACCGCATCAAGATGAAAAACTCATTAACAAATCATTTCTTCGTACAGGTTTGTTTTGAACTCCATAGTTTAGTTTAAGGTTAATTTTTTAGAAGGAAATGCTCACTTTGGGCAATTAGAGTGAATTAATGATATATCTACAACACTTTTTGGTATTGATTGATTCCCTGACTTGCCAAATGAAACAACAAAATTATTGAGTAGACGAGTATCTCTCAGCTACTCAGAAATATGCAAAAAATAAACAATAACTGATTAAAATTATAGCTTTGTTTCAAAATTTCTAATCTTATATTTATGTGAGAGCTTACGTTTAGCAGTGTATAGCCGTGTACTAGTCATAACAATGATCATTTTGTACGGAGCACAATGTCTTTGAGTAGAACTGTAAATTCGTATTTCACATATTATTTTATAATATCAATTTCAGTTACATATCCAAATAAATTGAAAAGAATTCCATTTTATCAATCATACAAACCACCGGAACCTGTGCTACCTGGAGTTCGACGTTTACCGGAAGAAATTGAAGCAGAAATGAAGCAAACTGAAAAAAATTTGGATAAACTGATTTCAATAACTGTAAAGTAAGTTAAATTGATGTAAAGTGCAGACTAAGATAAAATTGATGAAATTTGGGATAGGTCAATTACTATCATAACTTTTTGCAGTACTAATGTCCATGTATTTGCAGATTACCAGAAGATGTTATTTGGTTTGAACCACCAATAGTCTGTCGTTGGGAAACAATTGAGGAAACCAATTATTTTAATCAATTAAATTTAAAAAGTCGATCATCTAAGCCGAAAAAAAATATGACTACCAATCATTCATCGCCGAAATTATCATCAAAAATAATTGAAGATTTTGATTTACTTAATATTCCACCGAAAATTGATTTATTTTGTTTATTACAAGAATTTGTAATACCACGATTACCAAATGGTTACACATTTCAATTTGGTGGCATACAATTTGATAGAAAAAATTCAATATTAAGATATTTAAACAAAAGTAAGTTTAAAGTAGTATTTATCTTATCGCAATTTATATTACAGTCTTATTGTATATATTTTATATGGTATTTGATAGTACTCATATAGTACATATTCATAATATAGTTCTAAATAGTAGATACAATTGACCTGATACTTTTGAATCTAATGTTGTTTATTTTATAAGAATTAATCATATCACTCAATGAGTTAATATGTTAAAATGCATCTATAAAAATTGTACTTGCATTGTTTATAAAGTATCTGTTGTCTTTTTGATGAATGGATGGAACGACTAATAAAATCTTGTCGTAGTCTAACCAATATCCTCCTGTTATCACCATTCAAACTATGATTATTATAATGTTCATATTTATTATTTTAGGTGATTCCTCTGAAGAAACGCCACAAAACGTTGCAAAAATAAAAAATATCAAAGATGTATTAATTGAAACAATGTCACCGCGTCCTTTACACCCAAAAATATTAATTAAAAGATCTCTACAAGTTGTAGATGAAATTCAACGATCATTTCAATCAGAAATGTTATTACAAGATAAAAAATGTTTAAAAATTAATATTAACAACATGAATTCGTATATGTTTTCACAATTACTTATGGATTTGGATAATTTATGTGAAATACAAACACCATATTTAGATAAACAAATTAAAGATAATACAAGTACAATATCATTAAAAAATGTAGAAGAAGAGGATAATGAAACTGAATTAGATTTTAATGGTATATCATCATTTCAAAAATTAACTGAATATCCATGGAGTGTGTTAAAAATGGAATCTACTGACGAAGTTAATAAACTGGAAGTGGAAAGCAGTAGTGATAGTAGTTCGTCTTTGAATATAATAGATGATGAAGATGAAAATGAGTTAGTTTTACAGCATTATATATTGTAAACAATTAACGGTGACATAATTATCATCTATTTCATTCCGTTTTTAGTATTCAAGATGGTAAAAGTGAAATAATTGGAAAGTGGACGACACGAGATGTACACGATACAAAATTCAATGAAGAAAAACTTGCTATTCAATTTAGAGCCGGACAATTTGGATACTTTGGTTTGGCCATAAATTGGTACAGTAATTTACCATATCAAACTTGGGAATTAAAACCAGATTTAAAAATGTACAACTATATGTATAGATAACATTGAGTATTATTAGTCAGGATTTGTCGATTTAGCTGGATCAAGTTATTGCAAGATGTTTAAGATTTTCTATACATAGTCATTATTCAATATATTTCTAAAATAATTTTGAAATTCTGTAAATTCATAATGCAATTGTAGTTAATCTTGATCCACAGTCGGTAAATCGTTACTATTGTATAGTGTACCTGATGTTTCACTATACATTAAATATAGAATGACAGTATTTTTTGCTATAATTTTAGACCCGGAAATGTTGTATTCAGTTTAACAGCATCAGTTATTAGTATTGAAGTAACTATTTCAAATGATGGTGTACAATTAAATGCTTTTCAGGTGAGTTATCTGTTTGGGAATTATACAAGTTTGATTTAATTGCGATCTCTTATAGGGTGCAATGTCAAATATCGTCCAAGATGCAATAGGAACTAAAATGAAGTTTGATAATTTTAAGAAGATGCTTAAACGTGTAGCTATTAATATATTCCCAGACGATGACGCATTTTGTTATACTGAAGGTAAATTTCTCGTTGTCTATTATAATGAATATTTTTTTTGTAAACTAAAAATGTTCAGGAACTTGCGAAAAGAATTTTGCAATGGAAGCACATTTATATAAATGTATGGCAGAAATATCACTGACGCATAATTTTTCATGGTCAAGATGGAATTTACTGTCGGGTAGCAGGTCAGCGGTGTTACTTATACGAGAAATAATAGAACAGAGAAAAATTGTGATTTTATAATATATTATATATTAGAGTATACATTAAATAAATTAATTTAAACGTTTTAGCCAAATTATTCAACGCTTTTAGTTACACCAATGAAAACTTCTATTGTGGATTGTACTGAAGTTTCAACATGTTTCAATAATACCAATATATCTGGAATGGAAGTAATGGATCACAGTGTATTTTACATTTATTCTTTACTATAATTATATGCTTTTTTTGCAGTTTTATGCAGATCTATTTCATCTGGCACAGGCTCATTCACAAGGGATATCTAAAAAATTACAATCATCATTGAATCCATTGATACGAGATAATGTTATACAGATTTTAACGGCAACAAGACCTCTGTGCTTCTGTTAGATTATGCATATATCCAAGAAATTTTTAATTATATTATATGATAAGATAATAATTAAAGAACCCAATTAAAGAACACAATATAATTGTTATAAAATTTCAAAATTGTATATAGAACAAAATACCTAATACCTAGATACAGAGCGAACAAAATGCAAAACAGGAATTTTTTGTTTGTTTGAAACTACTTAAACAGTAGCCTATTGAACATTTTTAATGTGCATGCAGTGTCAAAGTGACCTACAATTTACAATGACAGACACATGCTAATATTTAATCTTCGAATATTTTAATTGGAAAGGGAAAGTGTATTGAAAAAAATTACAAACGGAAAAGGACTCGACGAGGCTATTGTGCTTCAGGACATAGTATGCACATTAATGTAATCTCATATGAGATGCAACAGATGGATCGGAGAACAGCATAATTTAATAAGCTTCTAAAATTAGCACATGGTTCAAGTCAATGCGATAAAACAGACTTCACCTGAAATGCTAAAAGTCTACAAAAATCGGATTTATAGTGAATGGTGTATGACGTAGGGACAAAACAATATAGATAAGCCGTAGTTTGTCATGTTTAATATTGGTAATCGAACTTAGGTGTGTCAGTTGAAACTGTGTCATACATAAGGTAGATTAGGTAAAGCAATAAATTACAACTCTATACAAATCAACCGATATATTATACTATGTGAAAGATATTTGATTTAAGTATCAAATGTTAGCAATGTATATCCGGTTGAATAGCTTTGAAGTGATTATGTGTTTAAAAGATCCCGTAATATTGTGTAGAATCCAATTAGTACTCGCGAAGTTTAGTTGAAAAAAATTTGCAAGATATAGGAATTCTATAAACTAGATAGGACATTCGTTCGCTGAGTAAACAGTTGTCTAGAACTCTCAAGGTAATAAACGATTTGATCACAAAGTAACGTGTGTTGAATCGTAGTCTTAAAGAGACTTTAAAGTCGAATAGAAATTAATAGGTGCTAGTCAGAGACCATTGAGAATGACGATTGTTCATTGACAATGCTGATTAAAGATCAACGTGATGAAGTGTTTTTAAATTCGTGCCTGTCTTTAACAAACATCGAAATTAAAGAAATAAATCAGCTGAAAGCTGCTCATTACAATTAGATTTGTGCAACCCTGCCGTATTTATTAATCGAAAGACAAACCTCATCTAAAAATGTCATTTGAAAATAATTTTATTGTTTTGGATTTTTGGGTTTGTTAAGTTTTGTTTTCGAATAAAACTTTTTTTTTATTCTTTTATACAAAACAGAGTATTATTTTATATTTGTTAATTACTTCAACTACAACAAGTAAGTAGTTTTGAAATTAGTAATTACAATTATAAATACTTTTTAATGATATTAGTAAAAATTTTATATGCGTCACAAGACAATATTGATAAATAGTTCCAATGTTCTTTTTTTTTATGATAATGTAAACTATTCAGTAACATTATGTAAATAAATAATTTGATTTCATTTTCATAAATATAGAAAATTAAACAAACATTTACCATCAACATGCATTTAAATAATGATATAACTAGTGCATTGCAACAAATGGAATCGATAAAAAAGGTCATTGACGATTCAGATGATGTAAAACTGCAAATGAATACCGATGATAGTTACAAAGTAATTATGGATATTTTACAAGATCCAGTTTTCCGAAGTATTATTCAAATTCAAGATTCATTATCAGAATTAAATAATCAAATTGTACAACATCCATCTATTTTACCAAATGATTTTGATATTAATGCGTCCGGTGATTTAGTGCTAAGTGTACCACCCTCATTAGAATTATATGATACAGATTACCCAGATGAACAACGTGTACCATCTGCACAATTATCACCAAGAAGCCCAGCAGATAGTCCAACATTAACATCAATTCGTTATAATAATAATCTATCAGTATCAAATAATGATTTAGATAATACACATCATCATCATTTGTTGATGTTGGAACAGGAACAACAACAATTAAGTTTATTGAAAAAAACACGTGGCTATTCAGATTTGGTTACCCGTGGCATTGATGATGATCGTCCACATTCAGCTATAAGTGATTCGTCAAAGCATATTGATATATTAAATGCTGAATGGGCCCAAATACAATCACTTGAATTGGTTAACGATGGAACAGGATTAGGTTTTGGTATTATTGGAGCACGTACATCTGGCGTTATTGTTAAAACGATTTTAGCTGGTGGTGTTGCAGATCGTGATGGTATATTATTATTACTATTATAAATAAATATATATAG